>CABEEJ010002179.1:31556-64039 GCA_901482245.1 Timema douglasi
AGTTACATTACACACATTTTATAAGACTACTTGCTTATCTCAAATCCTATAAGGACCTCAGAAAATACTTTTGTTTAAATTAATTCAAATATGACAAAAACCTTTTTTAACCATAAACTGAAGTGCATCATTATAAAGGTCTCATGATTGTCTGACAGATGGCAGCACTGACTCATTTATAGTTAAAATGGGACTTCCCCCCTTTTTCTCTTATACACTTTAACTAGTTTTTATCGAGAAGGGACGCTCGAATCCTTGATTCCTTGATTCCTTGAATCCTATGCTATTTGTGATGTTAAAATTTGGTAAAGATCTCAAATACATTTATAGAGACATTGACTTGATATAACAATTTTAAGCAATTGGTAAAAGTTATACACTTGTGTAGTTGGGAGAAAAATATCACAAAAAAGGACAAAATATAATTAGTTTACATAAAAAATGTTTCTTTGTTGTTTATGACATATTAAACATGACAACAAAATTGCATTTGTGAGTGTTACCAAACCTTGAACAACATTAATAAAATTACATTTTAAATATTTTAATTTCAACTGAAACTTTACATTTTCAAGGATGCAAATTTGGATTTGTGATTCGAAAGACAATTTAAGATTCAGATTCAAGAAATATGGTATTTGACTTATATATATACTTTTTTTGTTATATAATTTATTCATTGTCATATTCAGACATTCGGTTAAATGATGAATTAATGATCTGGGGTTTGTTTAAGTTTGTCCTATAATTCCAGAGGTCTTAAACACTAGAGAGCTATAAAACAAGATTTTGTTCAATTTTATTTTAACTTAAAAATTTTGAACACAATATTTTCTTAAATCCTTGAATATCCACAAGTATTAAAAAATTGAGAAGTCATATATCTTCTAGTAAGTTCGAGAACCATTGGAGTAACTGGGGGGAGAAAGGTGGGACACTTGCGCTGGGTGTCAAATTTATTAGTAATATTATTATTATTATTAGCACCGCGTCTTACTACCCGTTCGGGTTATACGCACTTACGCTAATGTGTGATGGTAGGGTGATTGTGAGATGAAATGGAGGACCTACAGTTTAACGTGGAATCCGAACCACGGTGGAGGCCTGGCATTCTATTAGTAATAAAAAAAATACATTTACATTTTTTTTTAATAAAAGTATTTTAATGAGAAAGTGTCCAAGGATGCCATTTTTTATTTGCCTTGGGTGCCATCGACCCCCATCAACCCTAGTTATACCTCTAGCTACAACCCACTGTTCTTGACCATTGATAAGGCCATTTACAAGCTAACATTTTATGTAATTGTGTCGTTATATCCTAATATTTTTTTTTTTTAGTTAATGGAGGAGTTTAAGAAAGCCCACCGAAAAATGTTTGCTCACGCCATTGTTGCACAGAACTGCAACAACAAGAGTCAGCCGAAGCTGGAGCAGCTGGGACGTGAGGTGAGTTGAGTTGAGAGTCGACCTAATTTACAAGTCATATGAGCTGCCGTCATATGATCAGTAGCACAATCATCCGTACCTCAGTTGGTGGTGTGACGAGCTAGAAAGAGACGTTAACCTTCAAACATATAAAAAAGGAGATGTTGCCTGCATATGTTTGTTTTACTAAAAAGAATATTCATGAAGTAAACAGCTATTCTCTGTTCTTAAAAAAAATACATCGCTTTTAATAACTTTTTATTTAACACTTTTATTTTGGTGTTCCATGTTTCACTCATTACCTGTTTGGGCTATCTGCATATTTACACATTGGGATAAGGATGAGTAAGATTGGATTTGAAGGAAATACACCAGCATTTGCATGAAGGGAGGGTGAAAAACTATCTAGTCTTTCCATCCTGTGGCCGGATCAGTTTAGTAAAATGCCTCCATCTTCCTCTTACATTCAACCATTCTTCCTTCATTTAGGATAAATTGGAACCAGTACACCTGACTAGGATTCAAACCCCTACCTCTCAGTTGCCAGCAGTCTTTTGCGATAGTGACACCTTAGACCATGTGACCAATTAAGCAAGTAAAAACCAATTTAGATGTAAAGTTGAGCTAAGCTGTGAGTAGGAATTGTTTTTCCACCCTCTCTCTAGGCAAATGTGTCAAAACATGTTTAAAATATCATGCTTGTTTAGGCCTAACCTCATAACCAACAGTATGAGTGCCCAATAGTGTGGCGCACGAATACATTTATTAAAGCCCTTCTTTGTGCCAGTGTAGTTGGCGTCATGTAACACTCATGTCAAACTTTTACCGTGTGCGTTCTGTTAAATAAGAACAGTGCGTTCCAAACTTCAAACTAAGTGTTTAATAGGTTATGGGCCCAGACACCCAACAATTGCGTAAATATCCACGTAATATTTCGTAAAAAGTGTCCGTCGGGTAATTCACAAATCCGTTTTGTGAATTCACGTTCGCGTTAGGAAGCAACGTGGTTCGCCATTTATTTATCGTTAGGTTCGCGCGAACAGCAAACATCGTGTTTGAGGTTATATAATCCGCGAGACCAAAATAGAAATAATGGCCGAAAAGTTTGACGTAGCACACGTAAATAAGTTCGACGGTAATAATTATCACCAATGGAAATTTCAAATGAAATGTGCCCTAAGAGCAAAAGGAGTCTTTGATGTTGCAAAAGGCGCCATAGAAAAGCCGGCAATAGACAAAGAGAAGGAACTAGAAAAGTGGAACAAAGACGACGCAATTGCTATGTTTACACTTACTACAGCTATGGAACTATCACAGATCACATTAGTTGAAAATTGTGATTCGTCCAAAGAAATGCTAGAGAAATTAGACTCTATCTTTGAGCAGAAATCAGAAATGAACAAAATGCTAGTCCACGAACGCTTTCATCAGTACAAGATGGACGCCAACGACTCCATTGCTCAGCATATTGCCAAGATAGAAAATCTCGCGCGACATGTGAGAGAGACTGGTGAACAACTCAGCAATGTTACTATAATGACCAAAATTCTTGGTAGTCTACCTCCCAAATTTAGAAACTTCAGACAAGCTTGGCTTTCACTAGACGAGGCTAGACAGACAATCCCAAATATGACGGCACGCCTGTTGGATGAAGAGGCCAGTCTCACATCAACTGAACAATCGGAAAGTGCATTTTTATCTTCAACAAATTTGAAAAGCGATTTTAAAAGTTCTAATAATTCTCAAAAGTCCAATCAAAAACAAAGGAATAGATCAGGAAAACCAAGGGTAACGTGCTATAATTGCCAAAGAAAAGGACATTACGCAAGTGACTGTCGTGCACCTAAGAAACCCCGAGAAAACGGACAGCAAAACACTCACAGTGACCGTTCTCAACAGGGTCATTTTTCAGCATTCAGTGCAGAGCAGCAGGATGTTATACTAAAGTCAGCAATCGCCACCGAAGATAATTGGACATTGGACAGCGGCGCTTCTGCACATATGACTAATCGTCGTGATTATTTTTCTAAATTTGAAGAGACTGTAGACAATACGAGTGTCGTGCTTGGAAACAACCAAGGTCTTTCTGTGAAGGGAAGAGGAAGCATTAAAATAAAGAAATTTATCAGAGGTAATTGGTATGACTCCATCATCACAAATGTGTTGTATATTCCTGAACTAAGAAAAAGTCTTTTCTCTGAAGGTGTGATAACTGAAAAAGGGATGAAGATCCTTAAGGAAGATAGATATGCAGAAATTTACGAAAACGGGGAGCTAGTAGCAAGCGCGGTCCGTGAAACCAACAATCTGTATCGAATGTTATTCCGCACAGTGATCCCACATCAAGAAGTAGGCCTCAATTTAACCGCAAGTGGAAGTCTAAAATTGTGGCACGAGAGACTCGGACACATAAATAAGAGAGCTCTGCGTGAAATGGTCACCAAAGGCTTGGTTGAAGGTGTAAATATTAATGACCTTGAAGATTTCTTCTGTGAGTCGTGTCAGTATGGTAAACAGCACAGGTTACCATTTTCACCCTCAAAGCATGCCAAGGCCAAACCAGGCGAACTCATTTACAGTGACGTGTGTGGTCCAATGTCAACACCATCAGTTCAGGGTGCTAAATATTTTGTATTATTTAAGGATGACTGTTCAGGCTATCGTGTTGTATTTTTCATTAAGCACAAAGCGGATGTTGTTGTGTGTTTCAAAGATTTTGCAAACATGATAAAGAATAAATATGAATATTCTATTAAGACCTTACATACTGACAATGGGACAGAATACTGTAATCAGGAAATGAAAGAGTATATGTCAAAACATGGAATTGAGTTTGAAACAACGGCACCTTATACTCCTGAGCAAAATGGTAGAGCCGAACGTGACATGAGAACCATAATGGAAAGTGCACGTTCAATGTTATATGCAAAGGATATGCCAAAATATTTATGGGCAGAGGCAGTAAACACAGCTGTTTATATTCTAAACAGGACTCCAACCTCTCAAGCACCAAACTCGACACCCTATGAAATATGGAGTGGAAAAAGGCCTGTAATGTCACATTTAAGAATCTTTGGAAGTGAGGCATACATGCATGTACCAAAGGAACTGCGAAACAAACTGGCGCCAAAGAGCAAGAAACTCATCCTTGTGGGATATGATAGAAACTCAACCAACTATCGTTTGCTGGATCAAAATACACAGAAAATTACAGTCTCAAGAAATGTGATTTTCAATGAAAATTCAAGTAGTTTCATTCCTAAAAGAAACACTGTAGTCCCAGTAGTGATAGAAAACACACATTCTGTTCAAAGAATTCAGCAGGAGGACGCAGACCCTCAACATTCCGAACAGAACGACGAAGAACCCAGGCACATTAAAGCAAATTACGAGCTGCGACCAAGAGATGTCATCAGGCCTCCCAAACGCTATGAAGCTAACCTAGTGGAAATAGATGTACCTCAGACCTATGAGGAAGCAATGAAGAGTCCTGATGCAGGGCAGTGGACTGACGCAATCAAAGAAGAACTGGATGCGCTGGAAAAGAACAACACTTGGGTGCTAGTATCACTACCTCCTGGTAAAAATCCAATAAGTTCAAACAAAGGGGAAAATGAAGAAATAAAAGTACCCTATCGAGAAGCTGTTGGCAGCTTAATGTTTGCTGCAATAGTCAGTCGGCCAGACATTATGTACGCAGTTGGAAACGTGAGTAGATATTTGGCAAACTATGGACCAAGTCATTGGAATGCAGTCAAACGCATCTTAAAATATCTAAAAGACACATCCAGCTATGGCATTGAATTTACAAGGAGTGAGAATCCACCCCCATTAATTGGCTTCTCGGACTCTGACTTCGCAAACGATTTGGACACCCGACGCTCAACAACTGGATACCTCTTTCAATTGAGTAATGGCCCTATAACATGGGCTAGTCAACGTCAACAAACCGTTTCCCTTTCCACTACCGAAGCTGAGTACATTGCTGCATCAACTGCGGCCAAAGAAGTCATCTGGCTTAGACATCTTCTACTTGACATTGGGGAAACAGTGGGAGAGGCCACAGTTCTAGCGGTTGATAATCAGAGTGCAATGCGCCTTGTGCGAAACCCAGAGTTCCACAAGAGAACCAAACACATAGACATACGCTACCACTTCATACGTGAGAAATATGAGAACGGTGAGATTGACATCAAGTATGTACCCTCTGAAGACCAGTTAGCAGATATACTAACCAAACCTCTTCCACGTGATCGTTTTCAGACACTCCGCGGTGCAATTTGAATGACAAGACTTGAGAGCTGATAAATGCTTTTCATTGACATTGATATGTATATAAAGTTGTTTATCATTTTTTTGTTTTGTTTTTGAAGCTAATTAGTAACTATACTTAAATAAGCCATATTTCTAACCATTTGCAAGACTGTAAACAAGCATTCATTTAGTGGGAGTGTCAAAACATGTTTAAAATATCATGCTTGTTTAGGCCTAACCTCATAACCAACAGTATGAGTGCCCAATAGTGTGGCGCACGAATACATTTATTAAAGCCCTTCTTTGTGCCAGTGTAGTTGGCGTCATGTAACACTCATGTCAAACTTTTACCGTGTGCGTTCTGTTAAATAAGAACAGTGCGTTCCAAACTTCAAACTAAGTGTTTAATAAAATGCAACTGGATTCTCTTAAAATTCCATTTTATCAAACTCTCTTCTTATCTTATCAGTATATTGTTAAAATAATGTTTACAAATTGTTATTTGTTTGACCTATTGACCAGTTTATGATTTATTTTACAGACTTTCATAAACAAATTAAAACTATATTCACCCGCTTCTGTGGCCGCATGGTCTAACATGCTACTCTTGTAGTGGGCTAGACTGCCGATGATGGGGAGATTGAGGTTCGAATCTCGGTCGGATGTAATGAGGGTGGTTTTTCCAAAAATGGTTTTCCACTCTCCCTCCATGCACATGGTGGTAAACTTCCTTAAATATAACCTTCCTAATCCCAAAAACCATTTGCATAGTTAGTACGTAAGCATACAACCTGAAAGGGTAGTAAGACGCTTTGCTAGAAAAAAAAACTTTTCTGTGTTTGTTTGTCGAATCTGTCTTGTGAATTCATAGCCCATCTTAAGTAAATAAAAAATAAGGCATGTTTCTGTACCACTTGGGTGTAGATTAATCTTATCAACATGTTATCACAATGTTTTGAAACACTTCCTGTGATTAAAAGACAATTAATGGGAAAAAAACCACTAAGGTTTGACCCATTATCTCAAGCTGTCTGATCACAAACATCTTTAAAATATGGTTTTGTTTAACACTTTGGATAGTTAGGTGTTTCGTTTTTTGTAGAGAATTTGATCATTTTATAATGTTGAGAGTATGACAAACGTTTAAATAACATTTTTTGTAAAACTTAATTACAATATTTAAATGTAAAACTAGATATAATATGTCAAATCCACCTTTTTATCAAATCTAAATCTCTAATCTGAATCTTCATTTTATTTATAAATCCAGACTTTAGGATTATTTTTTTTGGCACCGCGTCTTACTACTTGTTCAGATCATACGCCTATGTAGTAATTACACTAATGGGTTATGGATTAGGTTAATGTAGAGAAAATGCACCCACATTTTTGTGGAAGAAGAGTGGGGAACCATTTTGAAAAAACCACCTCCAGTGCACCCGACTGGGATCAAGCCCTTATTTCCCTGTCTTCAGCAGTCTAGCTAGTTTAACATGATATCAACACGTCAGACCATTCGGCCACCAAAGCGGGTCCCAAATCGGGTCCCAAATCTTAGAAAATATGGCAAGCATAATACGCTAACTTTTCTACATTGTTATCGCCTCTGTGCCCTAGTGGTAAGATTTCTTAGCTTCAGATCTAGAGCTCCCAGGTTCGATCCTTGGCTCTATCAGATTTTTCTGTGAAGCAATGGGTCTGTAACGGAGTCAACTTGGCCGCGTGAGGTCGGATGAAAAGCTACTTGAATGAACAAGTAGTAGCTCCGTTTCGTTGCCAACAGACGGCGGCTGCTCAGTCGGTATGCTTCAGTTGTGGGCTGATGCCATGAAGCCTCCCTCCCCCCCGCCCCTCCACCCATACATTGTTAGGATTTTTTGCTTCAAGTTTGATTCTGTTCATATTAAGTGGTAAATGAATTATATGGGGTCTGGATGTTGGGTTTTCCCTAAATGTATTGTGATAAACCACAAGTAAGCACATCATAATAGATATTAAAAAAAAGTTTGAAATTTGGTTATACTATATGATTCAAAGACCTATTCCTATAAAACAAATTGTTAACATGTAATTTTCAATTGAGTTAGTTTAACTCTTTAAGGGAAAGCATTTTTTTAAATTTAATTTTGAGACACTGGTATCTATGTAATCATATATTCAGAAGAAGTTACAGGAAAAAGTGAAAGAAACAAATAGAAGGATACACACAATTTTGCTTTCACAATAAACCCAGGGACAGAATCAACATTATACATTGCTACCACTGGACAAACGGGTAAATGTACGCCCAGCAAAGAGAATCAACCTGTATAGCCCAATCTCTTGACCTACAGGCTGTAGGCTGACCTGTAGGCTTAGATCTATTGGGAAATATGCTTAGGTTGTGTATTTATTTCCTTGGCACCACGTCTTGCTACCCATTCTGATCACACACCTTTCTACTAGTTTTAAGTGTTAAATTACTGCTCTGGGGCCTGGTATTTAAGTTCATTCTATAATATAATTGGTTCTGAACGACTAACAAGCAGTATTAAGAGCTCTAAAACAAAATTGACTTGAAAAATTGATTATTTTTTTAAAAAGGATTTTAGTTGCAAATATCCTTAAGGATTTGAGAGATTCCAGGGATCCCATCCTTAATTTATTTACATAATATAGTTCAAGCTTTTCCTCAATTAAAAACAAAAAACAACGAGCAAACAATTAAATACTGTTTGGAATCTGTTTTACAAACAAATGTTCATTGTAGTATATTGGTGTGGGGAGCCATAACTAGGGGTGCATGGTTTGTTTACAGGCAGGACCTATCTATAATAATAAATAATGTAGTATTTGTTTATAGGCGCTTCATCCCGAGACAGTGTGCTAGTTTAATGTTTAATGTTGCGAGTTTAGTGATGGGATGATTATACTTGGATTAATTTAGTTTGTAAGTTGTATACTTACTGGTATCTCTCTTGTCTTTACCAGGAGTAAATTAAACACCCAAGAATTTAAAACAAAATAAACATCTCATTAATACACACTTATGAGAGAAAACACACACACTTAAACGATACAGATTAAAAATATCAGATTTAATATATAATTTTTAAAATTTAAATTTACACTAAATCGGTACCTGTCCGACACCTTAGCTCTGTGGGGAGAGTGCCTGCCTACTGAGCTAAGGGTCCCCGGTTCATTCCTCGGCATGGTCGAAAATACGGTTTTATCCTATCACATTGATAAATTAATGATCGTGGGACTGGATGCTGTGCCTGTCCTAGCCTTAAGATAGCTTATTAGGCGTATGACGACACGCATAGCGAGTTGGAAGTATAAAATATATGGCTTGAATAAAAAACTAACCAAGACCACAGGCTGGAAACAATAATTGATGTAAAAAATAAAAACTCTATGGGTACCTATTTAATTATATTTTAAGGTTTATCTGTAACTTAGTATGTGTCATGTTAGAGCATTCATGTGTGTCATTGTTATCTTCAACCAAATAATCCCTTATCTAATTCAATACAACAATTCAGATCTCAGATAATCTTATTGTATATGTTCTCACGTGTTTTTAGTAATCATTCACTTTTAATTCTCTGTGGGAGTGGTAGCCATTGAAATACCCATTTTTCTTATGTTGGTACTTTACATGCGGAGTGTCGTGTGTGCATATTTGCAGAGGTGATAAAATGTATGATTAGTGCCTTAGTTTATCGTTGCACGACTTGCGCTTACTGTCGCGTGTTTTTACGGCCAAACGCGAAGGTGTTTTTGGCCTTGAAGTTAGTCCTTGTTCATATACAGTGGGTCATAAAGTTACCTGACAGTCAAAGCTGTAGGTGTAAACACATCTACCGTGCAAGTGCTTCTGCTTGGGATAATTTGAGGAAGTTCAGGGAAAAAACAATTTAGAATGAACGGTGAAAACAAACCGTTGGTGATAATTCAGTGTTATTTGGTGAGTAATCTCAATTGATTAAATTAATGTGAGTCTAGTATTTTGAGACATTTATCTTACTGTATACATTTTATTTTAACATCCTTAGTTTAATCGGTTGAATATTCATTTTTCTTTATCACTGCATCTTATTTTCTGAAGAAGGAAGCATTTTAGAGGTAATCTTCCCGCATTTGCCTGGAATGAGAGTGAAAAACTATTTGAGAGGGAAAAAAACCCTCAGTTTCCCTGACCAGGATTCAAACCTCAATATTTCTGATATAAGCAGGCCCAACTAGCATAAGATTAATGCCTTAAACACTTCGGTCACTAAAGCGAGTAATATTGAAAGTAATTGTTTTAAGAAAACATCATGTAACTATTGATGTTAATCAATTCAAATATTATGATTTTTTTTAGGAATGTGTATTTTTAATCACTCAAATCCTTAATGAAATTTGAGGACTTTAGAACATATCAGGTTCATTTCTTTCTTTTTCCAAATATTTACTTGAAATTTTTTAAGCTACTTATTGGTGATTTAATGAAACATATTTGTATGATACTAATTGCTGATTTAACAAAACAAGAATTTTATACTATTCATTAGAGATTTTACACAACAGAATTATAGGTCAAACTTAACCAACCCCCATATTATTATTAGTTTACCACTCAAAGGAATTTATGAATGTTATAATGAACGCATCGTAACAAACAAACAAAATTAACATTGAATTATTATTTCTGTTTTCAATAGCAGCTTAACATAAATATGGTTAAGTAAACCTTCTTTGTTAACTCTCTCTCTCTATCTCTCTCTCTCTCTCTCTCTCAATATATATAATAGTAGTTTCGACAAATCTTTCCTTTTTTAGTTTACCTCGATGAAAAAAAAGGCTGGGTAACGTTTGATTAGATAGGTCTGATTTTCACATTTAATTTGATTAAATATGTATTTGAAACACATTTTTAAAACTAACAGGGTACATCGGTATAATACCGTGCTATACTGCTTACAGAGTGACATTTAAAATTAATATCACAATCTTTGACATTTAAAATTAATATCACAATCTTTGACATTATAAAATTTTACCGAAGTTATATATTTTCGTAGAATATGTGAGTCTCTGTATTAAAAGAAAAAAGGTTTGTATGCTTATTGTATTTTTATGGGCGTATGATAATATCCAAAATAATTCTTAATATTAACTTTTCCTTTTTTTTTAAGAGATATTTTGTAGGCTTATAGTTTGTGATAGCTAACAAGTTTGAATTATTTCAATCTACTTTGAAAAGATTAAAAACGAATTACTTAAATTGCATATTTGATTACAATACAACCAATATGTTGTGGGCTAAACTAGGCACCTTTAAAAAACCTGTAGGCCTATGGTAGGGGATGATTAATATATTAAATTAATTGAATATTTGCTTTTTATATTTTTTAAACTAGTTGAATTTCTGTGTTTTTCTGTTTGATGGCTAGCTATATAACTATTGTATTAAATGCAACATAAATACACTTAAAATTATGTGTGCTCTGTAAATCAGTGGTTTCCAATTATGAGCCCTCTTTTGGTGGTTCGCGAAAAGTTTTATAAATGAAAAAATTTTGAAATTGTTTGAAACTAGTCATAAAACTATGGGAAAACTAGTTGTGCCGCCAAAGTTTGTCTTTCTAAAAATTGAGTTCTAAAATATTCGAAACACACTGATATGAACTCACACCCAGTATTTACATATGTGTGCAGGTGTGCACCTAGCATACTTTTGTGCTTGGTTGAACTTTCATTTTGGCCCCCCAGCTCCTCTCGCATAATTTTGGTCCCAGAATTGTGTAGTGACCTCAAAATAGCTACAAGACTAAAATGTCCTGGTCTGATGTTTTTCTTGATTATTAATTGTTAGAATTTGTATTAGAGTTATATGAAACAATTCTTTAAACTATGCTCTAGTCCTAATATCAACAAGGTGATGGTATTTGAATTTTAGCTGTAATTTAAGGAGAAAAATTATAAAATAAAATTAGTACCCTTGACATATCAAATTCAAAATTGTATACATCTGATTACCAATCATTATTTAAGACAAAGAAAACAAGTTTTTTAAAAAAAATCAATAATATTCACAAATTATTCAGCTTAATCCATGTGTGTGTTTACATTTATTGGTATTTAATTTAGCAAAATTATTGATTTAAAAGAGGTTTAATTACTCAATTTTTAGATCTAATCAAAAATGCATTAATGTGTCTTATTGTGGCATTCATAAAGCAGCTCAAACAATAATATAAAGTCAATAATAAAATAAGAATTACTATAAAAAGGAAATTAAAACTACTTCGGTGATAATAAAACCAATTACATATATCTTAGTCTCATTACAATAATTATGCACTTTGGTATATGAAGTGGGGAAGTATATGTACCAACTGTATGGCATAGTGGTCCCAACATTGATGCATGTCGTTTTGCAACGCTAAGGTGGGAGTGTAGGGGGACTAGAGAATTAAGTGTTTTTGCAGTTTCTATAGCAAACCTTTTTTTGGCTCAAATAAACCCAATATCCCTCCAGTAGAAATGCCTTGGAGCTTTATTTTATACACAATGTGATAACAACAGGTGTTGAATATGTCATGAGCATAGCGGCATTAGATGAGGAACTTTTTAAATGAAGAGAGAAAGTCGTCATTAAATTCCAAGACACCCTTGACCAATATTCAAAAACTGTTGATATAAACACGCGAAGAAAATTAAACTCTATGTTTCTACTAGATAAATATTTTATTAATTTTGAAAAAAAAAAAAAATGTTTTGACATAAAAATATTTATCTTGATTAAAAAAAACATTTTAACATGCAAAAACACTTAACTTTTCTTGCAACCCTTACAAATTCCACTTTAAAGGAAAATGATACAATATCAAAAATATGCCTGTAACTAATGTATTTAAAAAAATATAATTGTAGTTTATTTTTAAGGCCGTACAGCATCCCGGGCAGTTGCCCACTTCTAAGTGTGGCTTGCATGTGTGAATGTAATATGTTGCACATTTAAGTTAACATAACATATTTGATTGAGTATATTTTATCAATATTTCAAATTTTTCTTAGTAGGCATTATATAATTTTCCTTAAGAAAATCTTTCAATCAAAACTGACCTTTATCTTTTCATAAAACATTTTACGGTGTATGATTACAACCAAAGGAATGTTTATTCCCATTGAACGCACAGCGAAACGTTCTTGGAAAGATAACTAATCACAAACCACATTCCTGAAATGATCTCAATCATACAAGTGCATCATAACCTATTATCAGAATGTCAATATAATATTTCATTTCAGGAGAGCTTATTAAATTTTAATAATAGCTCATTTTTTTGCTAATTCATATGCTAAACCTGCTATGAAGATGAAAAATACCCTTGAATTGTAAGGAGGTGCTTTATAGGGCATACTTTGTACCCAATGTCACTTATACAACAGAAACATGGACAATGAATGTAAGAGAGAGTAGGAAAGAGGAGAGTATAGGAACAAAGTTTGTGAGGAGCATGTTAGCTGTCATGAGTGTGCAGAGTTCCTCGTCCCTTACCTGTGAGACTGTGCGCAGCGCGGTTTGCCCGTTCCCCCTTTCCCTTCTTGCCGTGCGCGGTTGGCTGTGCACAACCTCGTCGCTCCTAGCGCGTCAAGTTGCGTGGCTCGTCCACTCACTCTGGTTTTGGACTCATGTCCATGCACGTCGGCCGTTCACGAGCCGTTGGCTCTCGGTTCTGGGCTTGTTGAGGGCGAGTCGGGGTCATTGCGATGTTATCATGCGCGGGAATGGAGATGGGGTTTCTTTTTATGTACAGTTGTGTAACCGAACCGACCAAGGGGTAGAATTAGAGTCCTGAATAAAGACTTGTGTGACAACATCCTTAGTGTCTTCTTCGTACAACCCCTTGATAACGACTTGTCGTGCCGCGCCCCAAGTCTGGTGCGTGAACCCCTAATATCGACACCGGTGAAAATGGGGGCTGACAGTTTGTCTCCCGCAGCATCGGAAGGGTTCACGAGAGGTGTGAGCACATGAGAAGACACAAGATTTGGAATGAAGTTATCCAAGAGAGTTGGGGTACAAGGAGTATATGAGATCAAGAATGAGATGGTATGGGCATGTAATGATGTAGAAGGTGGTAATACTAAATATAATGATGGAGAAGACCAAGAAAGAGATGAGAGGAGCAGCTAACGGAAAGGGTGCAGGTGAGAGGAGAAGGTTGGAAACGATTAAAGGGAGAAGGATTCTGTAAGGATAGAGGTAGATGGAGGCATTTTACTAAACTGATCCGGCCACAGGATGGAAACAAATTGATGAATGAGATGATATGACATTTACTAGAGTAGGATTGCATCCACTATTTGACAAATCCAAATCTTTAATTTATACACAAATCTTGAATCCGAATTTTCAGAAAATGTAATAATAAAATATTTATGTACTACTTTAATTCCGAACCTTAACTAGAAAAAAATACTTGCCTAAAGTTTTTTTTTGTTATAATATTTTCATTATAATGTCCATACAGTCATCTCGGGTTATCTTAATGATCTGGAATCTTGTTTATAAGTTTGCCCTACATTTATGTTTTTCTAAACCATCAATAAGCAGTAAAAGTGCAATAAAACAAATTCCAATCCAAAATTGGAGATAACAAAAAAATTTAATTTTTTTCTAATTTTGAATCTCCAAATCTTGTTGATTCAAAGGCCTCATCCCAAGGAAATATTAAATAGAATTATCTTAATGGTATATATGTGAATTCAAAGTGGAATTCTAAATTTAAAACAAAGTGGGTTTTTTTTCAAAGTTAATTATTTCCTTTTCATCAATTAAATTACTATCAATTTAATGCTATCTACAGTTAAATTCTTCTTTATATACCAGTACCTGCAGTGCTTATTTTTATCAATGTGTCTTATGACAGGTTTAAAAACGACTGAACAATTGATTTATCACATTTTTTTAATCATATTTCTTTTATCAAGTGCATGCATAACAATGTGACTTATTAGCAGCCGATATCAAATGATAGACAAATAAAAAAAAATTATACGAAGTTGTGGTGTTTTTTTATCACCACATCTCGGTATCTGTTAATAATGGGTTGAGTTCTCTTCTTTTTCTTAAATCCTAATCTCAAATTCGTATCTCCATTTTACCTACCTCAAATTCAAATCTAAATCCTAATCTTAAAAATGAATTTAATAATAGGTTAACTTTCTCCAATTCTGATTTATTTTGTTAACATTAAATGGCAAATTAACCGCTGTGCTGGCCGCATGGTCCTGGGTGGGTACCGCTGTCCCCAATTGCCACAAGTGGTAAATTGTTTATAAATGCTTGGTGAATTCAAGTTTGCCTCATCTGATAGTAAAACAAACTTTTTCCTGATGGCGTGTGCTGAGGGTGCTTTTCATTAAGGAGTTTTCCACTCTCTCGCCACATAAATGTGACTGCACTTCCTCTAAATTCAACTTTCCTCATCACTAATCCATTAGCGTGTTTAGTACACATGCGAATAACCTGAATGGGTAGTAAGGGGAAAAAAGTAGCAAATTAACTGTGATATTTAGTTGCCAGGGTTTTACCATAATCCTGTCCTACTAAACTACTAGTAAGCTTATTATTATAGCGCTAATAAATAAGTAATATTGATAGTTAAAAGAACCCAAGATTTCAAATATCCTTAAGGAGTTGAGGAATCAAATATCAAAAGGGCCCATCCCTACTCATAATTTGTTGACAAACAAAGATTTAGGATTCATTGGAAAGTGTCCTTTTAGAGATTAAGGATAGGCGGCAGGAATATTAAATCGGGTGATTCCCCGACAGGACCGGGAGTCATTCCGAGTGAAGCGTCAACAGAAAGAGGAACTACACACGCATAACATGAGCGAACAGAGGGCCTTGGACGCAGTAAAGGAACGAGAGCTGAGGCTGGACAGAGACCGCCAAGACATGACCGAGGCAGAGAGAGAAGTGACGCGACTCGTCAAGAAGAATACAACATCACCGCCACCTCCCCCACCGGTGAGGGATAGTAACTTTGGAAATCAATGGACAATATGACTAACAAAGAGTTAACAGTCGATCAGTCAACATAACCAAATGGGTCACTGCATTCGAGATATAATGAGTCATCTAACTTTCTAGAAACATTAAAAATAATAATCAAAAACAATTTAAATAATATCTATATTCAGTTAAGATGTTTTGTGCCATTATATTTTTATCAAAGTTTCTAGTTTACTTCAGAATGTTTTCAAAAAAGAAAATGTAGGTGTTTAAAGTTGAGTAAATGGTGATTGAACTTTGAATTTGACTCAGACGATTTGATTATTTGCACTCTCACCCTCGGTTATAAACTAAGTATAATAGGGTGGTTCACAACTAAAGAACATTCACATTTTAATAAAAATATGTTTCAGATGCCACCAGATGAAACAGACTCAAAACCAGTTGCAGACGCTCAATCGTCTTCCACGACACCATCTGTTTATGGTGTACCCTCTCCCCCTCCTTGCCCCACACCCGATTATGACACCACAAGCACCAACTCTTCCACGCCACCGCCATCGCTCAGTATTATCAAGAAGACCCCGCCACCAGCACCTGCAACCAAACCAAAACGTAATCCCACACCTAGTAACCCGCAACCTGCAACCAAAGTTCTTGTAGATACAGTAAACACCAAATCAGAGAAAATGGAAAATGCTAGTCATGTGTCTGGGGACAAAGTCCCTGACAGTGTAGAGATGCAGTCGTTGGAATCCTTCACTCTCAACAATCCAGTCTCGCCAAGTCCTAAGCCTCCATCGACATACTTTGCGTCTGGCAAGAATAACAACCCATTGCGAAATGCTGGGTAAGTAAAAACAAATGATTACAGAGCAAGAACAAATAAAGGCATGGTTAGATCTTAAATTCTGTCGAAAATTAAAATTTTACCAGTATACACATTAAAAATGAAGCAACAAACTGTAAGAATAATTTGATAGTGAACACAAATAATTATACTTTGAATGAATGTATTTTTTATCATCAAAATTGTTTCATTTAGTGAATTAAAAAATCCAACACATTCCAGTTACCTTTATCAACTTTTTTTTCCCACTATATCTCAATGATCTTAAATAGTTTTTTTTTTTACAATGTTTTACAGACATTTAACTTATCTTTGTTTTTATTGAGTGATATCTCTTAGTTAAAGTATAGGTACTTCAAATCACTCATGTCGGATCAATATTAAATTAAGGCAGTATCCAGTTTGGACTCTACATCTAAAGGTCTGCTAGCTTATAGGCGACCGTCATGTACAACCGCCAGAGTACAGCCATTGTATGTGATCCTAGCTTCTTTGACTCTCTTCTCTCTCTCTCTCTCTCTCTCTCACACACACACACACACACACACACACACACACACACACACACACACCTTTTGTGTGGAATCAATGCTATAGAATTCTCATGTGATTTTGTCTCGATAAGTGAAAACCATGATTGTTACTTTATTTACCATTATAAGACAATAATTATGATACTATATCAGACACCTTAGCTCAGTCAGTAGCGTGTTTGTCTACCGAGCTAAGAGTTCCAGGCTTGATTCCTGGCATGGCAAAAAAAAAATTATTGTTGGTAAAATGTTGGCTTACCCTTTCACATTGATAAATTAACGGTCGGGGACTGGGTGTTGTGCCTGTCCTAGTCTTAAGTTAGATTATAAGGCATATGAAACTACGGCAGGCCTAGCAAGTCGGTAGTGGAAAATATGACTTGAATAAAAAACTGACCCAGGCCACAGGCTTAAAATAATAATGAATGTAAAAAAAAAGTATGATGATATATTAGATAATTGGTATTATCAATGTAACTTAATTTTGGCAAAAAAAATTCTGAAAAAACCACATATATTGTTATAACATTTTATTTTTATTTTCTTTACGTGATGTCAAGCAATAGGTTGATAAAAAAAACAATTTAATCGTACATCAACTATTAACTGAATATAGTTTAAATATAAGCACATGTAAAGTAAATTACAATGATAATATATGCAGCCATCAAAACGTTTATAGGCGACGGAAATGATGAAGTTGTTTAAACAATACTTTGAAATTACTCATGTTGAAGTATTTAAAAAAATATGTTGTTTTAATGGTTGTGTCTAAACAGCTTTCATTGGCTTATGGTTATTGTGACTGTAGTTGTGGTTGGTTGATCGGTGTGTTATGTAAATAAATAATCTCATAACAGCATGGGTACCAAGCAGTCCTTTCCACTGTGGAGGTTGTATGTGTCATATGTCTCTAAGGAATTGCACCTGTCGATATAACCTTTTAGAAATTGATTAGATAGAAGGCTGAAGCTGAATTTATGCCTTGGCAATCTACAACCACAGCCAAATCATCAAGATAAACTAACTTTTTCACTTATTAGAATGTGAGAAAGTTTATCAAGTAAGTTCCATTCCATATATTTTGATGTATTTTACTTGTTCTTTTTTCCAGCTCGACTTTAAATTTGACATCCACAGACACGATTCTAAAAAAGAACATCACCAATAACAAGTCTCGACCTGTGTCTGTAACGATCGGCGAGTATCCCTCGGGTGCAGAGAGAAGAACACCAAACCGATTTGACTTTCTTCCGCCAAGTTCCACAGACTCGAGTAAAGTTTCCCCTGACGCCAAGTCGCCCATCACCAGTCAGTTGCACTCTGAGCTCATGCACACGCTTTCAAGGTCGAATCTAAGGAAACATACAGACTTGCAGGTAAACACATTCGAATAGGTTTTTTTTTATTGTTCAACTAGCAGTATTAGGGCTATAAGAGTAATTAAAAATGTTGTGGTTGAGCTGGGCATGAAAAACACTACAAAAAAAACTGTACTCATAATTGACTAACTGTACTCATAATTGACTATGATCCACTTTTAATGGCCAAGACTAGCTCAATAATACGTGTATGATGTAATCGAGAAAACAGTTTACACTTTATTATGGTGATTCTTGGACAAGAGCAGTGGGAACTTTGTTCCTCTATGTCCAGTGTCAGCAGTGTAAATTGTATTGTGTTCCCCTTTATCCAACACTAGCAATGTAAAGTTCTTTATGTGTTCTTTATCTAACGGAGAGTGTGAGCTGTATGCCACTCTTGTTTGTGAAAGACATGTTGGGTTTGTTACCTTTATTTGTTTCTATACAACTTTCCTGTGCCACATATGTATACAACTACGCAGATAAGTGAATTTATGGGAAAGAGGGAATGGAACTTGGCACACAATGGAAATTAGTGCTCTTAACCACTATTAGATATGTAATTATTAATTATGTTGAGACCTACAAATTAATTTTATGTCTAATTGAGTTAATATTTAAAGATTTTCTTGTATAAATAATGCATTTATCATAACGTGTTTTTTTCTTTCTAATATTTTTCTTCAGGGGAATATTATTAATGGTTCACAGACGGAATCGTCAACAAAAGGAACTATAATAATTTCTGTGAATTCAACACAACCTACTACTACCAAAGAAAATGGGAACACTGCAGACAAAAGTACAAATAGAGTGTCTCAATACACAAACATATTCTCCTCGCAAATAGTAAACAATACGACAAATGGAAAATCTCCCAATTATTTAGCTATGGATGGGAAAGAAAGTAAAAATCATCAGATTTCACAGAGTGCCAAACCTGCGATACGTGATGCGGCCGAGAAAATAGCAAGCACTTTCGCAAACAATAACAGGGTGACAATCAAGATACCAAATGGAGTTGGCTCAACCGATGGGACTGTGAAAACGCTGACCAACGGAGCAGGTATGATTTGTAACTGTAACTGTTTGATTACATTTATTAGGTGGATACGAAGGTCACTTATTGAAGTTGAAACATAACTTAAAACATGTGAAGCAAAGTCAAAGTTTTTGTTGTCACATACAAATAAATAGGATGTAATGAGGTAGACTGGATAGAAATAGCTTAAGATAGGTATAGTTGGCGTACTTTTGTAATTGTGGCAATGAACTTCCTGATGCGGTGACCTGGCGGTCTAGGGGTAAGGTGTCAGACTTCTATGCTGGCGGCCGGGGTTCAATCCTCGGTCCCGGCAAAGATTTATCTGATTAGCAAACCCTTCCTTCACCTCTGACAAGACATCTTGTGAATGTGAGGAATGCCAGGTCTCCACCGTGGTTCGGATTCCACGTTAAACTGTAGGTCCTCCATTTCATCTCACAATCACCCTACCATTGCACATAGCGTAAGTGCGTATAACCCGAACGGGTAGTAAGACGCGGTGCTAATAATAATAATAATAATAACTTCCTGATACAAGAGAATAAGTATGGTTTAGTTTAAGAGGGATAGCCAGCACACTTGCCTTACTGGAGTAAAAATTGTTAAGATAAAATTAATCAGCGGCTAACATTCAATTTTGCAGTCCAACCTAAAGCATCTGTCTACTGTCTTGATCTGAAGAAGTTGTCTGTTACAGCAAAAGCTTGTCCTTAAAAATGTGTTTGTGTGCTGACTATCCCTACTAATTTTAAATAATAAAGTAAGTTATCACATAACCAGTACTTTTAATGTTTAAATTATCCATCAAGTGCATTTAGAAAAAGAGAAAGACACAGAGAAAAACAAACAAATAATACTAAATTCTTTGTTGCCGACATATCTGAATTTATATATGCTTACGTTATAGATGTAATTATTCATAAGTTTGTATTAAAATTCTGTTTAGTAGCCATTTTTCCCTGCATACTGTTTCGAAAATTCAAAGGTTATCATGGGTCAAAGTCAAAACAAAGGAGATTTTATCTTTGACTTAGATATTTCAAACACTCATAAATTATACATTCCTTGATCAAACTATATTAGGTTAGCTAAATTAATATTATATTTGAAAGAAGGTATGTTATTTATACAAAACTTTTCAATTCAAGCATATTATAGGTATTTACCAACCCTAAATTGACTAAACAATACATAAACTAAATGAATACATCCTCCAATATATATTTGAGAAATGTATTTTTGACTAATATTCAAGACATATTTTTAGAGATGATTTGAATGAATAATTACATAAAGATATGAATATAAGAAGAAATAAG
Organism: Timema douglasi; assembly: GCA_901482245.1. Taxonomy (NCBI): domain Eukaryota; kingdom Metazoa; phylum Arthropoda; class Insecta; order Phasmatodea; family Timematidae; genus Timema; species Timema douglasi. Next base: position 52,347 of record CABEEJ010002179.1, read on the forward strand.
AATAATACAAAATGTAAATAATGATTTGATATTAAATATTTTTTGTTAAAAGACATTCATTATAACATTCATGCATTAAGTAAGTTCTTCAATGTTAAATTAATGGTCTGGGCTCTGGTTGTTAAGTTTTTCCTATGTTGGGCTATGTTGGGGCAGAACCACCAATAAGCAGTATTATAACTATAAAATAAATTACAATTCCAAATTTTGAAAAAAAAAAAAAAGTTTTAAATCTTGAATCCGATATTATCTAAAATATTCTAAAGAATTCTAGGATCCCATCCCAAATTTTAAATTTGTATTTGATAAGCAGTTTGATTTGCTGTAAACCTTGTGTCCAAGTGTTATTTTGTAATCTTTCAGATGATATATCATCTTCCGCTAAACCTACGGTGGGTCATTTGTCGGGATCAACACAACCGAATGGAATTTTGAAGAACGGTACGGGTTTAACTAGTCCAGACAGTGTGAAGCAACCACACAGGACAGTAGTCCAGCAGAAGAGCATAACTTTCGGGGAGATGTAAGAAACAATAATAAGAAAAGAGCACTAGTCACGACGACTATTAATTAGTAGCTCTGTTCTGTTTCTTGATCGGAACTTTGCATGCTCTCTTCTGTGGTTGGTTTCTTTCTCGACTGTTAAATTGATAAAACTTCTTGAAAACCTTCGCACAATTTTTGTTTCTCTTGACTTCACAAATATACTATGTTATGTTAGTTTTAGGGGTGTGAGAAGATTAGAACTCTTTTACTTTACTTTGAATATTTGTTGGCTTCGATTTAAGTTCAAAAGTAAAATTCTGGATTCAAATACTACAAAGCTTCGCCACAAAAAAAAAAAATATTTAGAATCCAAAACACATTGATATCTTTTAAGACGAAATATATTAATTATGTTTGAAATATTGCATTTTGTAAACTATATTTAATAACATAGTTATGCAAAATTTAGTTTTTTTTATCCAACTTTATTTGATTTGACTTTGCTTGGAATTGAAAAAGTTGACTTTGCACACCCCTAATAAGTTTAATTAAATTTAGCATCATCATAGATAGTGTTATATTGTTTATTGTTCATTTAATGAATGCTAAGCACACTCCATTTGCATGCATAAACATTTTAAAATTACAACCATTTCTATTATACAATCGTTTTTTTTTTAAGTAAAAATTGAAAGTAGGATAGAAGGGCAAGGTCTACACACCAAAAATTGTAGTTCACAGTTATAAAACATAAAACACATCTGACTAATTTTTGGGGCACATCAGGTCTCTTCTTCAGCAGATATCCCGGAAGGGTAGTAAGATATGTTACATGAAATAAAACCACCATCTTTACAAATAAAACTTTCAATAACAACCACTAGGTGACCTGGCGGTCTAGGGGTAAGGTGTCAGACTTCTGTGCTGGCGGCCGGGGTTCAATCCTCGCTCGCGGCAAAGTTTTATCTAATTACCAAACCCTTCCTTCACCTTTGACAAGACATATTGTGAATGTGGGGAGTGCCAGGCCTCCACCGTGGTTCGGATTCCACGTTAAACTGTAGGTCCTCCATTTCATCATCACAATCACCCTACCATTACACATTAGCGTAAGTGTGTATAACCCGAAAGGGTAGTAAGACCCGTTGTTGTTAATAATAATAATAATAATAATAATAATAATAATAATAACCACTAAACCTGCTTTAATGGCCGAATCGTCTTAAGCGTCACTCTTGCAAAAACTGGACTACCAATGACCGAGATATTGGAGTTTAAATCCTGTTCGGCTGTACTGACTTCCCCCCACCCCCACTCCGAATGGTATTCTATTCTCCCTCCACACTAATGCAGGTTCACTTCCTCTAAATTCAACTGTTCTTATCCCTGACACATTGGTGTAGTGTAGTTAATATATACGTGTACATATCTCAAATGGGATAGTAAGACGCGGTGCTAAGAAAAATATCAAGCACCAAGCAAAGACTTGTTTAGTTTGCTACAGCAAGATTTATCTATACTTGAGGTTTTCAAGTTCATCCTAAAACAAACGAATAATAATACTATCTTTTATGTTAACAGAGCAACTGTGATAAGTGGGGTGACACCATCCAAATCATGAGAAGAGAAGTAAAATGAGTGTACGTGAAGATGATCGAAGATATCAGTAAACACACGCGGGCTAGTGAAAGTGTAAAAGATGAAAAACTGCTTGTTTTTGGTTAAATACACTAAAGTTAATCACCAAAAACGGCTTATATAATATAAGTATTTCATTATTCTTGATTGTGACCGCTTCCAAGGTACTCTAGTTAAAAATCCTGTGGAGCTAAGAAACATGGAGTGTCAAAGTGTTTTGTAAGTTGAGCCTTCTTCATTGGCACTTCACGTTTTCGCACGTCACGTGAGCACAAATAGTTAGAAGTGTAGCAAAGTTGCAATAGTTACATTTGTTTGTTTATTTGCCAAAGTATTCAAAAATCTTCTGCTAAGCTTGGATAACATATTTAAAAGATTAAAATCTATGGGAAGAAGCTTAAAGAACTGAGATCTCATAAATAATCATTTAGGTCTGTGAAACACTTCCTGCTATCTATCTCCTAATTCTATTACAGTACTACCTTGATGGTTAGAGCTAAACGACACCGAACCCATTTTGAACTATTGAAAACTTGAACTACATAGACAAAATGAAAATATTGCATGTTTTCAAGTGTAAAGAGTACTTAAATATTTATTTTTAAATTACATTATACAAAAATAATTTAATACTTTCATGACTGTAGGTCTTAGAAGGTAGTGAGAAGTGTATCTTTTATAAGGATGAGAATCTATCAGCTTATCAAAATTATAATATATCTTTACAAACGAAAAGAGGTTTACTTAAATAATATATATTCGCATCAAATGTCCATTTACTGTGTTGTCCTTTATGGTATTCCTTTTACATGTTCCTATCCGAATGTCCTATCATTCTTTATCAATTTCCATTTTCTCCTTTTGTGTTATTTTGGTTTCCTCTTTTAGGAAGTTGAGTTGCACGTTTCACACTCCCCACTTGAGTTCCATTAGAATGAAACTTAGGTCAGGGGATTGGGCGGTAACAATCACTTTTCCTAAAGAAGTAGACATTATCTCTTTGTCCAATGGCAGCAGTGTAAACTGTGTTATTCTATTAATTTAAAAGCCATACTGTGTTTGTTCCGTTTATGTGTTTCTGTCAACCTTTCCTTTACCCTCTTCCAAATATAATACAACTTGTCAAAATTGGAATGGACTTAATTTAAAAAAAACTACTAAAATGTTGGCTTCAATTATGGTCAACCTCTGAAATACTTTGGTTCAAACCCCAATATAGCTGAAAAAGTAGTTGTCCCATATTACGAGTGATACAGAGAGAACTCGCTAATATAATATAATCCGAAGTACTACAGTGACTCATCCTATGAGTTAAGCTCCTTCAAAAACAATAATTTAAAAATAAGCCTATAGTTGTATGCTCTACACAACTCGATGAACATATTTTCTTGCAAGCTGTATTTATTTAGTGTTTTTGTGCACATTTTGTGTATCCGTATGTTAATACTGTTTACAAATCCTATCTCAGTGTAGTGTAATAATACTTACCCACCGTCAACACATTTATTTTGTAGTAAGAGAAAGTATAGTAGCAATCACATATCATATCATGTAATATTAATTTTTGTATCTTTTAAAATAAATGTTTAGTTAGCTGTTTAAAGCATTGCATATTGAATTGATTAATTTATAAAAAATAAAACTAGGAACATGTCTGCAAGCACACTTGTTCACCCTTAAAGTCTTTCCTTGACGTATTACACTATGACCCTATCTTATAAGCTACCCCATATTGGAAACATGTAAGGTGTTTTTCAGTGTAAACAGTGTGTATGTCAGGGGGTGAACATTATAAGATCACACCTAAACTCACAACATAATGTCTAATGTGTCGGAAAATAGTTGAATGCATTCTCAAGATTTTTTTTTTAGAAATGTGATAATGTACATACAAAAAAAAGTTATTGGTTCTATTTTACTTATCATTTAATGGAAGTGTATTATATGTTTATTGTTTATTTATTTATAATTGTTTTAGTATTTCTTTCGGCTTCCTTATAAAAGTGTTACTTTTCAAATAGTTATATATTTATTACTTAAATTCTTTTTTTTTTCCAGTCAACCCTTATTAAGCCATTTCAGAGCCAACAGTTTATTTTTAATATCTCCTGATACAATTTGTTACCGTACTTATAAAAAAATAATTAAAAATTCTACATAGTAAAGATATCATCCATTATCATGATAAATGATAATAAAGAAAGAATTTCCTTTTGTATTTAAAGTTTAAAGTGTTAACCAAAATTTACATCTCAACAAATGTTATTAAAATCTAATTCAATGTCGGCTGTGTAATAAATTGCTAAAAACTTGTAAGGTGCACTCACAATGGTTCAATCGAAACTCAATACCGAGAATGTATTTTTCTAAGAAAATATCTGGTCATGTGAATATATTTATATTTTATTGATGTACCGGTACACTGTAGATTGTCAATTTTTTTAATTTTTCTGAAATTAATTTCTAGTTAAATCAAATGTAAAACTTAAGATCATGTGCTAAAATGTTGCTTAAATAATAGGTGTGTGTGAATTTTCTAAACAAATAGCTTAGAGTTCGTTTTGGAAAAAAGATCACTACTTCGGCAATTAAAAAGCTTCACAAATAAAAATTATGACAGCTAAAATACTACAATTATGGGAAATTCTAGGCTTTTATGTCAATTATATATCCCGATTCATATGTAAAAAAACCTGAAGTAATTGAATCATAAGTTGTGTTATATAACTTGATTTATCAAAATAAAATAAAATAAAATATTACAAATATTTGTGCAATAAAACTATTTACAAGTAGTTTTAATTAATAAGGTTGTATTAAAACTACCGCAATATAATATTTCTTCAAGCCTAAAATAAATTAAAACTTAGATTCAGCTTCGAGAATATTTGATAAAGTATTTGAACTGTAAAGTGGACCTAGCACATCCTTATCTAATAATTTTCCTTTTGGAAGTTGTTTCACATTTTGTCTTAACTTGTGCCATCTGTTTACTTTATTCATTGTTAAATAAATCGAAGATATGCAATTAATTTATGAGACTGACGAGTTTTACATGTAAAGTGTTTTAAGAAATCAAATATCTAAAGCACCTAGCGTAGTATTAATGCAACCAAAATATCATTTTAGAAGGTATGCTGATTTATTACAATAAATTGATAGATTAATTATGAGGTAGTAATTTACTATATGCAATACACCTGAATTATAATAAATGTGTGTCACATTTTATATTTGTAAGTATTTGAGAATATTATAATATATTTCATTTTGTAAATGTGCTAGGAATAATTAATGATAATTTAGACAACAGTAAATAGTGTTTATATGATACAAGTTTAATTCTAAAATGTGTATATTTTGTGTGCAAATGTATATACGAATATATTTTATGAGAAATAAATACATCACATGTTTAAAGTATCCCAAAACGTTTATTATATTCACATGCTATGTACTGGTAAGGAGGTATACCAACATTAATGAGTCTCCAATCTGAAATCATCTTTAATCCTCGAATCTCAAATATCCTTAAGGATTCGAGGGCTCATCCTTAATATATACATAATCATAAGTGATAATTCACATCAATACTCGTTTCCGCCATTTGCTATTCCATTTACATGATCCTATTTCACATTCCTTCCTGATAAGTTCCAATAGAATGAAACCCATGTCGGGCTATTGGGCGTTAATAGTTAATTTTCTTCAAGAGGCGGCCATTACTGATTTGTCTTGTGGCAGAACTGTAAAGTGTAAACTCTGGTCTATTTTATTTCATTATAAAAATCATATTGTGTATTTTCTATTTAATATGTTTCTATCCATCTTTCCTTTACCTTCTACCATGTATAATAACAAAGCTTATATGCAGAGCCCTGCTTTTATGGTGAATAAAAAAGCCCAATTTCGTTTTTAAGTTTCCCAAAAGCGGTGAATAAGCGGTGAATTACAAAAATCCTATTTTTGCAACGAAATTATCGAATTAAGACAAAAGCGTTAAAAAAGTTGTTTTTACCAAACTTTCGTGATTAAGGTGACTTTGTTGGGTTAAAACTAGACTTCCAGGACAATGTTTGAAACAGGTAAACTAAACATATTGAAGTAAAAACCAAAAATTACATTTTGTTTGGACAAAATGGTAAAAAACACTAGTCCGCAAAAAAATGTGTTGTCAACTTATTAAAAAAGTAAGATTTAGCGGCAGCTGGTCCGGGAAAAGTATGTACAAGTCACAAAGACAAAATATTACACAAAAATCATCTTGTTACTTCACAAAAATTACCGATGCTGTATACAGCCGAATGCCGAAAATCGTGATTATCGTGGACATAATTTAAAATCGCGAATATCGCGCTAAAACGCTGATTTTGCGAATTATCGCGACAATTCTTAGCATATATTTGCAATCAGGGTAACCTGAAATGTGAACATCTGAAAGAAAAAATGCCATATCTAACATTCGCGAATTATCGCGAACTCCACAAACGCAGGGCTCTGCTTATATGTAATCACAAACCTATTCTTATTCAATTACAATCCCTAGCCTAATACATTTTTAATACAAAACTGGCTTCTTAAAGGAATTCTAGTACCTACACCTCATTTGTCAACTGAAATAGAATGATACATTTATTTTTTGGATTTGCAAAGAAATAAAATAATTACACTCTCAGTTATATCCACTTGTTGGACAAGTACCCACATTATTGTCCATCTGCAATAACCTACACTAACACGTTTGTTGGGTCGTCATCAATATCGTATGTATTTCTAGCTATGTTAGATTGCGCTCAGCAGTTTGGAAACAAAAGGCTGGACTATTGTGTTCATATTTGTTTATCATTCTTAATTTAATGGTTAGAAGATGTGTCTATTGACTTTTCGTTGAAGACATTCTTTTTTGGAGCAGAAAACAAAGTGTGCAACCAAAAAGAGGTGTGCTAAGTTTTTAGGCAAGCCAATAAAAGGTTTACTATGGATTCAAAAGTTTGTCGTGGTCACATGACTATATCTAAATCAATCGGAAGATATCATTTGCATTGGTGGTTATGCATCAGTAGAAACAATCTTAGATTTTCCCGCATGGTTCTATAAAATCTGTGTGAAACCAATCAAATTTAAAAACCAACAAACTCAAATAATGCACATTTAGCTATAAAACAAAATACAAGCAGAAATCTTTGTCCACAGTTGTGGGGAGATTTGAAATCATTTGCTAAATGTTGTTGATTGGTTTGTTGTTCTTGTTCAATTTGTTTAATGAGATAGGTGGTCTAGGGACAAGGTGTCTGACTTCTATGCTGAGGGTCCAGGATTAAATCCTCAGTCCTGGCACAGGTTTATCTGATAACCAAACCCTTCCTTCATCTCTAACAAGACGTGTATTAATCACATCTTGTGAATGTGGGGAATGCCAGGCCTCCACCGTGGTTCGGATTCCACTTTAAACTGTAGGTCCTCCATTTCATCTCACAATCATCCTACCATTACACATTAGCGTAAGTGCGTACAACCTGAATGGGTAGTAAGATGCGGTGCTAATAATAATAATAATAATAATTTAATGACATAACACAATAATATGAAAATATTCATCATTGCATTAATAGGTGTTCATCCACAATAATCATCAGTATCATAGGTCCACATTCATTCTGTTAGTGTGTTAATCTCTACGACACTCATTTTTATTTTCAGTAAATGTATAAATCAAAATTTGAACCATCAAAATCTATATCTCAGATTGAATTAGTTCCAGTTGCCACACAAACAGTGTAGTTGAGGCAACATGGTTTTATCCAAAGAGAACATATGTTGTTACCATTTAGAAAGTAAATTATGGCTTCCTTTTATTGGATACACACAAATCATAAGATAAGTTATTGATTTATTATTGAAAATGATAATGATTTTTGTTTTAATGTAATATTTATTGCTTCTTGTATAGGTTTCTATAGAAACAATTTTTTTTTGTATCTTCTTTTATTTTATTATGACACTAAAAAAAATGGTTCATGTATCTTAAACCAATCTTATGATTGATCACTGTTGTAAATAAATCACTGTAGATTTTTATTTTTTTAAAGTGGAGATTTTATATCAAATTATGTTATAGCTAGAACTGTCATGTCTTTGAACAGAATACAGAAACTACTCTTCTCTGAGTACAGTCAACTTGAAGATCAAGTTTTAGTGGAAAGTACATTCGCTGAAACGACACGAAGTGGTGACGGCATGCGCCAAGTTTACTTGGGTAACGATGCCATAGTCAGTGTGGGGTATTTTATAAATTGTCAGTCACACACACACACACACAGACTAAACCTCAAATTTAGTTTAGCCTGGTTTCTGTTGACAAGGTCAGGGTTTGAATCTAATCAGAGTATTCTGAACCCAGGTCGAGGGATTGAGTGGTAGCAATAGAGTTTATTCAAGAGGCAGCCATTACCTCTTTGTCCAGTTGACAGTGTGTTGCTCTTTTCATTGTGAAAGTCAATGTCGGTCAATTGTGTTTGTTCCCTTTTATTTTCCTTATTTCGATCCCTTTCCTGTTTATTCTTCAATGTAGAGCAAAATATTTATTCAAAAACAAGTGAATGTCTTGTATATCCTGAGTAATCATGATCTAGAAAATGTAGCCTCTATTTAATAAACCTACTTACTCATTCACTCTATGGCATTAGAAACTCTATTTTTTTACCTGTTACAACTATACACTTATGTACTAATTATGCTAATGATTTTAGGAATTAGTAAGGTTATATTTAGAGAAAGTGTACCCGCATTTGCTTGGAGGAAGAGAGTAAAACCATTTTGTAAAAACTCCCCTCAGTACCTATACCCAAGATTTAAACCTCAATCTCCCCGTTATCAGAAGTCTAGTTTATTACGAGAGTAGCGCGTTAGACCGTACGGCCACTGAAGTTGGTAAACTAAGTTCATTGCTGCACTAACAAGAGTACGCCACCTATCCTTATCTTGATCTAGTTCTATCCAGTCCATCTGATTACACCCTATCGAATTAATGTCCAATCTATTTGTATTATATTTTAAGGTGGATAGAAACATAAAATAGGAAATAACAAAATATGGCTTTTACAATGAAAAGGACACAGTTCACATTTTACAAGGTTGCCACTGAACAAAGAGGTAATAAAATCGTTACCGCCCACCCCCCTGACCTAGATTTCATTCTACCTAAACTTATCAGGAAGGAGTGTGAAACACGTAATGCAATTTCCTAGAAGAAGAAAACAAAAACACAAAAGAGAGAAAAAGGAAAATGGTAAAGAATAAGATACTTATATAGGAACATGTAAAAGAAATAACATAAACGACAAAAGCACTATAATTTTTACCCTCTCATTTATTTAATAAACAAAAACGCTAACTATCACAAGAGCATGTAAAATAAAACCATATATTGCTTCATCGGTGGGACCAGCAAAATTGGTGAAAGGTTAACATTCCATTCTTGACTGCGAAGTCCTGGGATATGTTTGTCCACAGCGCTTTGTTCATCCGTTCTTCCGCAGATGATAACATCCACCCTCATCTTCAAGCTGTATAGGCCTACTTTAAGTTAGTGGTGGATGTTTCTGGAATTATAACGTAGAAAAAATTTGTCTTGTTTAGGGTTGAGAGTGATGTAACATTGTGGCTCAGATGAGGACTCGAACAACCCTCAGAGGCATTGAGTATTGGTTGGGCCTAATTCTAATCTTCACAGGATATGAGGAATTCGGATTTCACTTTAAATGCAGTCACAGACAGAAATAATCCCAATTTCAATAAGGTAGATCTACCCCTAAAGATGTAGGCTAATCAATAATATGCTTAATAAGGTAATAATACATGGTCCAATGGGTCACGCTCACGATAGATTAGACTACCAATTACGAGATTGGGATTTGAATTCTGGTTGGGTGTACAGAGAGTGGTTTTTCCAAAGTTATTTTCCACTCTACCTCAATGCAAATGTGAGTACACTTCCTCTAAATGTTACCTTACTCATTCTTAATCCATTAGTGTAAATTATTACATAGGCGTGTAACCTAAACGGGTAGTAAGGGCCAGTTTCATAGTCAAATTTAGTACGCCTCAAGTGTAGCGCCGCACTTGAGGCGTACTAAACTTGACTATGAAACTGGCCTTAAGGCATGATGTTAAGCAAATACATCAAAAGAGAATTTTAAACTTATTCTTTTTGCAGTTGGTTAGAATTTTTTTTTTAGCATCCAGATGTTCCCTTTATCGATCTTTGAATGACACTATTTTTTTGTTATTTCTTCTTTAAGTTGTCTCCTCTTTTTGCACAGAAAATTACTCCATTCCACAATTACCACATTGCTTGAATTATTAACTACACACCCTGATATATATATATATATATATATATACTATTGTTCCCAATTAAGGTAGTGGTTCCAAGCCTTTTTCAACTGACACCTGCCTTGATAAATTTTCACATTTTTGGGATTGTTTTAAGAGAATCTAAAAGAAAAAAAGTTTGTTTTATAGTCACTTCTTTATTTTATACAAAAATCAATGTAACTAAGGCATAATAATGGTATAATAAATTGACTAAAAATTATTGTGATGGTTAGCCCTGCAATGGTAGCTGAGGGGATGGTTGGGGAGGAGAATCAGGGGGCAAATTCGTGGTTTGCGGGCTTGAAAATAAACATGTGCATGATCCTACTTTTGTCTGGTAACCTAATAAATAAATTATAACTGGTAGGCAGGGTTGCCAATACCACAAGAAAAAATATTTTAACAAAACTTACTTTGGAAAAAGGATTGAAATAAAAAAATATCTTCAATTCTTTGCTGATATTTAACATTATTTCTAATTGTTTCACGACCGTCAATTTGGGAACTACTAGTTTAAGGTGGCGCTATATTGTACACAATCACAAATGATTAACCTTTTAAAATAAATAACATGTGTCTAATTTTAATTTCAAGGTTTGACGCCGACAAAGTTGATTTTTGCCGCGGACATAATTCGGTCTGCAGAGGAAGTGAATGTGTCGTACTGTTACGGTCTGGACCCTAGTATAGAGAACTTTGAACTCATCTCGGTAATACCCGTGGAGTGTGTCAACCTGAGCGTTTTTTGCCGCCACAAGAAGCGCGCCATCAAGGCACATTTCTGTAACAATGTTACTCGTTTCTTTGAACTCGGGGGCTTTGAGAATCGTAAGGTAATAGAAGTGATTATGTATTAAATGTGCTCTAAAAAAAATACAGTAGACTCTTAATTATCTGGGTTATTGGAAGGTAGGAGTGACACAGATATCAAAATACTCGGCTAATCTGATTTAACAGTATATTTAATCTGCCATAACATCACAAATTAAGACTTCTTTAACAAACATGTTTATTTAGAAAATTACAGTCTAATTTGAGATAGGAAACTAGCTTGTTTTAACAGTGAACAGTAATAAGTTACTAAAATAGCTTTCATAGATGAATACACGATGTTGTGCCAGACTACAAGGTCAACAAAAACTTATTGGATATTCAAATTTTTTTCAGATGGATATTTAACACACTGGTAGGGG
>CABEEJ010002179.1:65392-78978 GCA_901482245.1 Timema douglasi
ATACTTTATACTATATTGTGGTGAGTTGGGGGTGGGAGATAGCAGGCAGGTATTGGATACTTTATACTATATTGTGGTGAGTTGGGGGCGGGAGATAGCAGGCAGGTATTGTATACTTTATACTATATTGTGGTGAGTTGGGGGTGGGAGATAGCAGGCAGGTATTGGATACTTTATACTATATTGTGGTGAGTTTGGGGTGGGAGATAGCAGGCAGGTATTGGATATATTATACTATATTGTGGTGAGTTGGGGCGGGAGATAGCAGGCAGGTATTGGGTACTTTATACTATATTGTGGCAAGCCAATCATCCAAGTTTTATATTATCCAAACTGACTTTGTCACAAACTAATTTGGATAGTCGCGGTTCTTCTGTACTCAAGTACCTATGATTCTTTCAAATCTGTGATCTGTAACTATTATTACAGGTTATTTAATATTTCAAAATTATTACATATTAGAATTTTTTTTAAATACTTGAAATTAATGTTTTATCAGCAGATAATGCGCAACCATTGGGGAGAGAAAAACTTGTTTCTTGGACACAACTGCAATGAAAGGATTTGTCAAAGTAGAAATTTGGCTGGGGCATCTTTGAGTGAGCTCAAGATGCTGTACAAAAATACAAGCAAACGCAGCAAGTAAGTGGTATTTAAATAATATATAACTGAAAAGTTTTCAAAAACTATTTAGATAGTCTTTTTTAATTTATTATCTGCATTAACCAATATAAATACAGATTGATTTAGATAGGAAGAAACTTTTACTTTTACTAAAACGATTTTAATATACAGACAACTCTGGTTATATAATGAACCTTAATGGACTCAGATATTTTGTTCACTATGTCCGAAGTTCACTAAAACTGATTAAAGAGTAATCATTTTGAAGGTAATTGGTTCTGTTACTGACAAACAAAAGGAGATCAAAAACAATCTCTCTTTATTGAAATCTATTAAATTATCTTAAAATAACCTGTTATATGCTGCTGTTTGTTGTATACTGTTTTGATTAATATTTTTTCTAGATCCTTCTCTAAAGTCTTTGCTTTCCACACACTTGATTTCACACCAACCATGCGTTCAGAAAATCTTAGAACTGTATTCATACCCTCTAACGTCTCCCTCGTTGTCGGGACACTTTCTACATTCTCCTCATCATTTTCACACTCTTTTTCTTGCGTGCTGGAACTGTCTTTTATAGCCTCAACAATGGCGTCCATATGATAGGATTTCATTTGTCATAACTTCACAACAGGCATCGATAAAGTCCCTTGAGAGGCACATCATATTTTTCCTCGAACGCCACACTTTCAATAGCTAGACCAGCGTGCCAGAAACAGTTATGTATTGTGGGTGGTTGAAACACTCCTCCATGCCTTGCACATCCAATGCTTAGATTGTATACAGCATCATTTCCTTCCCGTAATGAGTCTTAAAGCTTTGGATCACTCCTTGGTTCATGGACTGGAGGACTGACATAGTGTGATGTAACAGGAACATCAACTTGATGGGGCTGAGGTTTTCAACATGAGGATGAGCTGGGCGGTTGTATAAAAGAAACAGAATCTCCCTTTCTTTCATTCTCAGATCTCTATCCCACTTTAGAGGTTCTTCTTAAAAAAATTGTTGATATCATCCAGGCCTTGGTAGTGAACTGGTGGCTCACCGATAGTTGCTTAACGTTTTTGAAGCAACTTGTGTTCTTAAACTTCCCAGTAAGAAGCAGTTTCCTCTTCTCTGACTCTAACATATTGGCACAAATCCACAGCATCACTAGGTTTTTTTTTATAGCTTACCACCAAGGCATTTTCCCTCTTTAAATTTTAGTGTTCTGTCTGGTGTCAATTGATAAAATAGTCCAGTCTCATCTCAATTAAAAAGTCTTCAAACGAGCAGTCAACATAAATTTTAGGCTACTCCAAACTCGGCCATTCCGACGTTGTTTGTTGGTTCATCGACTTCGCTTTCCTTCTTACCTTACCTGCCGTAATACCATGTCTCTTCTCCCACCTGTTCATACAGGCAAACTCTTTATTGTTGTCCAGCAACTTAGGCAGCTGCTCAGATTTGCTCTTCAGCATTGAATCATTGAGAGTGAATCATTTCATCAAAGCTTTGTCGATGTCTCCATCAGCTGGTTTTAATTTTTTTTAATATATAAGGCTTGTTTGTATCCAAGGCACTCAAAATGTTGCCCTTGTTTTTCACTACTTGACTCATTGTTGATTTATCTAAACCATACTTCTGACACTCATCTGCTCGAGAAACTCCACTGATAATGTCTGGCTTATTTTCCAAAGATAACACTTTAAGCTTAAACATCTTGATGTTCACTGATCAAAGATTTTAAATAAACTAAGTAGAAAGGTTTAAAAAAAAAAGATTAGTGAAAACAATTACCAAAAGGCCATAAGTTTTTACTCTACTGAAACTCAAAATATTTACCGGATTTTGTTTGTCTTAAGAGTGTTTCGATAATACTGACCAAGGTTGAGTCTCTCTTTCAAGGTATTTAGAGTAGAGCATGTGATTAATTCAAACAGTAAATGAGCAAGTACGGACTTTCCTTGCTTCGTGTAGGTACGCCGGCCGCCACTGTTTTGCGGTGGAGTATTAACAAATAGCTTCAATTATTTTTAGGTGCATGACATTAAACTACTTGTCTTGACTATCCACACATTTTCTCTGGTGGGGTAGGGATGAGTCAAACATAATTTAGAGGAAACGTATCTACATGTGCATTGAGGAAGAATAGTGAACCAAGACCCAGCTGCGTGCTCTAACGTGCTACTCTCGTGTTGGCTTAGACTGGCAAAGATGGGGAGATCATGGTTCGATCCCAGTCAGGTGCACTAAGGATGGTTTTTCCTAAATAATTTTCCACCTTCCTTTCATGCAAATATTGGTGCACCTCCTCTCAATTAAACTTTACTAATCCCTAACCCATTAGTGTAACTGGTGCAAAGGCATATAAACCAAATTGGTAGTAAGACGCAGTGCTAAAAAAATAATAGTGAACCACACATACAACCCAAATGGATAATAAAACGCGATGCTAAAAAAAAGAAGTGAACCATTTTGGAAAACTGCTCTTAGTACACCCAAGAGAGATTCAAAGCCTAATCTCCTGGTCATTCGCAGTCTAGCCTATTGCAAGAATTTATAATAACATGATATTTTCTTATTCTAGTTGAAATGAAGTTTAAATGTCGTTTTTCAAATCTTTTGACAGCCCGGTTTAACTTAAAAAGACGCACTTCACCTCACTGGATTTGACGTATTGTTTGTTGCAGTAATAAACACAGCAGAAAGAGCAATTCTTCAGACAACATTTCACAGAAAGCCATGGTCGTCAATCGGTTCGGTTCAGGTGTCCCTGAGAACTGCCTCACAGGACTTCTCCTTAAACCCAAAAAGAGTTCGTTGCATTTGATTTCCTGCCAACATGACCTCAAACTAAACAATGTAAGATAAAACAGTAGGTAATAAATTCTTCTACAAACCCATTTTTTTTATTTTGCAAGCACTTAACATGCATATGATATAGCGATGGGTTGTTTTGATCCAAAGATGGGAACGAGCTGCTATTGCGTCACGAAACTGGGTTGACACTGTCAGAGTATTCTTGGACCAAGAGCAATCAGACGGAGTTTACTCGGACCAAGTTTAAAGCTTGTACCAAGCACACTCAAGACAGAGTATACTCGGACCAAGTTTAAAGCTTGGTTGGCACGGTCAGAGTATGCCTGGACCAAGCACACTTAGACAAAGTACTCTCGAACAGAATTTAACAGTGGGTTGACATGGTCAGAGTACAATAATATACCAATACCAATAAAATAACAATAATAATAATAATAATATAGTAAAATGTTATTGATGTTAACAGCTTTAGATAACTGTGCTGTGATTAAGTGTGATTTGTAACCAAAAATAAAGGACCGATATTGGCAAAATTTTGTAACCAAGCCAATACTAATATGCATGAACCCAATAACTTGTATAATTTGCCAATCATTTATTAAAACTTGGAAGTTTTTTTAACTAGTTCCCAAATTATTCAACTAACTCACTAACGTGTAACTTTTAATTTCAGTCGTCCAACTTCCCGATGGTGTTTGGTTTCCCCATGTTTTTCATAGAAGACAACTTTCCGTCCTGCCTGTATGAGCAGGCGGAGCAAGCGCTCCATCTGTGGGAGGACAGCAGGACTAACAGGAGGGGCAAGAACCGGCACCCTCGGCGCTACGGTATCGCCCCCCAGCCTTTCTTCCTGCACGGTTTGGGATCGTGGCAAACAATGCCAGGGGATATCTATACAACTCAGGTACACTTTATTTATAATTGGACCTGTGGAAAACTTTTCATAGCTTACGGATGGGAAACAGTTCTTAGTTTTAAATAAAATATTAATTTTTTATGGTGCAGCTAAACTAAATCCTTCACCTATATATGCTCATCTCTTGGCTGGTTAACTGAAGAATATTATGCGTGGACCAGAAAACTTAGTCAAGTGTGTGTTTCTGCCATCTTCATTTGACATCAGTTACAACGTTTTTATAATTTTAAAATAATAATGATTTAAAATATGGTAAAACTGTTTCACTAATTTCATTTCCACTTTTTTTTAAGTATATTTATCACTTGTGGGCTATACGCATATGCACTAATCACAATAATACTTTAGGGATGGGAAAGGTTGTATTTAGAGAAAGTGTACCTACAGTTGCGTGGAGAAAGAGTGGAAAGCAATTGGATTTTATTATTCATGAGTAAATTCATTGTAAAGGCCATATTGTGTTTGTCCCCCTTTTATATGTTTCTATCCACCTGTCCTGTACCTTCTTCCAAATATAATACAATTGCCTCATAAAGCTAAAAGAGGTTTTCCTTATAGAGTCATATCATTATTAATGAGCGTGTATCTATAAATTAAAAATAATTTACAAGAATACAATACACTCGGTTTTTACTGGTTCAAGATTAGTTGGAATATAGAAAAGTGTAAACTAAATCATATTTTCCCATATTTAGGCAGAAATTTTCAAATTTAGTACAAAATGGGCCTATCTATTAGCTTTACATAAATAGTTCACATATGAATTAATCAACTAAAATTTACTATTTCCTTCCACTAATTACAATATTTACTTATGTTTATAGTCATACAAATTTAAAAAAAATTCTTGTATAAATTATAAATATTTATAATAAAATATCCTATTGGCTGATTATAATTTTTGAATGATTATATTTTCAATGCTACTGATCAACTTTTATTCTTAGGTACATGATGACCACTTTCTGAACCAAATGATTCTATACACACGATCGGCCGTTAATTCATCACTGTAAAAGGGAAAATCCTAATTTCACTAATGATACATTTTTCATCCATGCCGGGAATCGAGCCAAGCGGTCTTAAGTCAGTAGGCAGACACACTAACGACTGAGCTAAGGTGCTGGACCAATTTTTATAATGATTATATATTTAACATTCTATTATTGGAGGTGTGCTATATTTGAAAGAAGGTTCCGGAAAGGTCGAGAAACACACAAAAAGTAATTAACACAATATGGTTTTTACAATGAAAAGAACAACACAGTTCACACTTTATATTTCTGCCACTGGACAAAGAGGTAATGGCTGCCTCTTGAAGAAAATTGATCATTACCGCTCAATCCCTAACCTAGGTTTAATATTGGATATAATAATATTTCTAAGAAACCCCTGTTTATTTCATCCACATTTTTCATTATAATCTTAAGAATTTAGTATGGAGACGATTATACATCAGGTGGATACCTCCTCGTGGTCCTCGCTGGGCAACGTAGAGGAGGCGAGGTGTTCTGATATGATGCTTTGATAAGAGTACTGTAGCAGAATGCTAGGCCAGCCTCTACGGCTAAGCTCCACCTCCCCCAAGGGGTGAACATCATTGCAGGGGGCCCTCCTACTCCTGGGTGCAGGTGAAATCACATACAGTTTTTTTTTCCTAAGCCGGTTCAGCCTCGGCGCCTTGAGGGTGGTTACATCTGAGAAGCCACAGACACATATATATGAGAGCTAAAAACATACCTAATTAGGTCATGAAGGGTGTTGTTGTTTATTTCATCCAGATTAAACAGTCCGTCTCTGTGGTGAACCTCCGAATGTGCCCTTCTGAACCAGAGATGTGCCTACAAGTTTCCCACCGGCAACTCGCCTCCTCCGTCTCCTGCGAGGCCCTGCATCTGGCCCCTCACTTCCGCCAAAAGCTACCGAGTCGCAGTACCAACAAACGACTAATGCAGAGGAGACCTGTCACTCTATTTTGGACGCCAGGTTACTCGTACGCACCTACAAATACACGGTCCGCGTATAGAGAGCTCCGTGACCACCTGAAGAGAGTAAGGCTTTACCAGGAGACGAACGACAAACAACAGGATTGTGAAAGTTAGTTTGAGCTTTTAGAATATTTTGTTTAGTTTTCTTTTTATCAGGTACATAACATTCTATGTGTCCCGATTATATCGGGTTTTTAATAACTAATATCATGCCTGATCTTACAAAGCAAATATGTTACAGAAAAGAATAATAGCAACAAATAGAAGGATAAACACAATCATGCTATCGAGGTAATGCGAGAGAGTAGGGAAGGATTGACATGAAATGATATATTGCAGCTATTAAGATATGCTGAGGATTTAGCTTTGTTGGGTAGTGGTAAGAAAGCTCTTGGAAGAAAGGCAGACATTTTACTATAGGCTAGTAATGAAATAGGTTTAGAAGTGAACACTGAAAAGACTAAGAAAATGATCATTCACACAAAGAACACAGATTTAAGATTATAGTTCACAGATTACTTCAAGTAATGTATCATTTGACATGGTTAATGAGTTTAAATATTTAGGAATAATTTTTACTAGCAATAACGACATTAAATTAAAAATTAGATTGGGAAATGAATGCTATTACTTGGTCAGTAAGTTGTTGACATCTCACTTGCTTTAATTCAAAGAATGTTAAACTTAAAACATACAAAAAAATAATATTACCGGTTGTTGTTCTTCATGGGTGTGAAACGTGGTCTCCTACCTTACATGGCAAAAGCAAATTTAGGCTGTTTGAAAACAAGGTTCTTAAAAATATTTGGTCAAAAAAGGGACTGGTGAGTAGAAGCGGTTACATAATGATGGGTTACATACCTTGTATTCATCACAAGACATTGTTAGGATAATAAAGTGGCATAGATTATAGTGGGCAGGACATACAGTGGGAAGGGGGGATTCTAAAACCTTGTTCAGGTAACTGACTGGCAAACCCAATGGGAAGAGACCAGTGGGAAGACCTAGACGCAGATGAGAAGATAACATTAGAGTGGACCTGAAAGAGAAGGGGGGAGGGGGATAACGAGGCAGACTGGATCAAACTAGCTCAAGATATGGATATGTGGCATAATATTGTAAGTGCGGCAATTAACTTTCGAGTTCCTAATGCCATATAGTATGTAAATAAGATTATCACGATGAAAAGGGGAGCATATTTATGATTTTACGCGTCCGATTCTGAAACGCAAGAAACACTGATCACACTTTATATTTAAGAAAATTGGTCATTACTGATGTTCATAAGTTGAGAGAATGTGTGGTAATGTTTGATGGCTTACGCAGTCATTATCTCTTCTTCCAGTGGCAGCAATGTTAAATGTAAACTGTGTTTCTCTTTACAATGTCAAAGCTATTTTTTGTTTTTCCCTTCTATTTGTTCCTATCCTTCTTTACTTTACCTTCTTCCATGTTTAAAATTATGTACTATCTCAAAAGTAAAAAGTGGTTTTATCCAAAGATACATATCCTGCTTGGTTATTCTTATTTTGTAGTTTGCAATTTGTATCAAAATACTAAATTACAGATAACCTCAAAGGTGTTAGGCCAGCTCTTTTGATTATTGACACCACAGCAGGACTAAGAACAATGTGAATAAACAATTATGTCAAATGTAATAATGTTTTTAAGCACTGGTTTAGCAAAAAATGTACCGTAATTTAAATAAGTTTTAATTTATTATCTATGTTCTACCATTCCATAATTTTTATTAATCAATAATATGCTTAATGCAATTTATTTCATACATTTTATTTATAACACTATGAAAACAATGTAAAATAGTACAAGGAACATAATGGGAAATGTCCAGTTCCTTTTTTTATCCTTTATGTTATTTGTTACTTTAACATGTTACTATAATCTTAAACCTTAGCTCAGTCGGTAACATATCTGTCAACTGAACTAAGGGTCCAGGGTTCGATTCGCGGCATGGGCGAAAAAATTTATCATTGGTGAAATATGGGTTTACCCTTTCAAAGTGATGAATTAATGGCTGGGGAATGGATGTTGTGCCCATCCTAATCTTAAGATTAATTATAAGGTATATGAAGCTACGACAGGCCTCGCAAGCCGGTAGTGGAAAATATATGGCTTGGATGAAAAAAACAAACTAATCTAGACCACAGATTGAAAACATTAATGGATATACAAACATTTGATCTCTACCAATTTTCCTTTTCTTCCCTCCTTTAGGAAAATTCATTGCACGTTTCACACTCCCTCTTGATAAGTTCCGATAGAATGAAACCTAGGTTTGAGGAATTGGCAGGTAACAATCGATCTTCTTTGTCCAGTGGCAACAATGTAAAGTGTTGATTGTGTTAGAGGGGGACCAGACTGGAGCGAGCGAGCGAGCGACTGAGCGCGCACACTTGAAAGATAGAACTGGAACTGGTTCTATTTTTCAAGCACGCACACTTTACCTGATACAGTCTAGTTTACAGGTGCTAGGCAATATTATTGTATGTTAGTTCATTGAGTGCTAGGGAAACTTCTCATTTTGATATTTTTATTAATATCGATAGGCTTAGCACATTTGCTACTAGCAAACTAATTTAATTGGTAATATCATAAACCATATATATGTATGTATAAAACTGATATGTTAAAATACTTCATTATTATTATCAAAGTAGGCCTTTACAAATAAGAATCACTATTAGCATGACGAGAGGATCAGAAAACCCCAACAATAAATCACTCGCCAACAATTGCCCTTGGTTAACTGAGCCAATATTCAAACCTTTGCCACCTCATCAACAACTATCAAGAGCTATCTTCTAATCATGCGCTCACACACTCACCAGTTTGGCCACCCAGTCAATCGTGCGCTCGCTTGCACGTTTGTCAGTCTGGCTGCCAAACCCTTATACTTTTCATTGTATAAAAGCCATATTGTGTTACTTCCTTTTTATGTGTTTTTTATCCACCTTTCCTGAACCGTCTTCCAAATATAGCATAATGTAAGGTAAATAAGCCAACCTGAAAGTATAAATGAACAAGACCTAGATAGAAATAATTAAACTTTTCTCTTCATTTATTCACACACTCTTCACACACATATTTTCATCACTAGAAAATTAAAAGATAAGCTCATTTGTTTTCTATCAAGCCCGGATTCAACTATCCTTTCAGGTTGGCTTCCTTTTCTATAATAATGTGTGTTACATTATTTTACATTATTTTCCAGTATTTCTTAAATATTTTAACTTAGCAAATTATTATAATTAACAGTCATAAATTTGTTATTTTCAATGTTGTAGACAAAGAAAAAATGAAGAGATCAAAATCACAAATAAATGTTAAGGATTTAAGTGAAAAGTAAGTATTTAAAATGTCTTTGGTGGGTATATGTCTAGACCTAACAATATTGTTAGGATAGCAAATTAATAATTCCAACGCTATCAGCTACTCTCATTGTTGTGTGAACAAATTACAAAAAATAAAAATGTAAATAATCCAACTTAGGTTAATTTATCTCCCTGCCACACTTAATACTTACAGCAGTAAATATAAACCGTAGTAATCGCCTTGCTACAGCTATCTTAGCTATGTCATATTAATTGAAGAGGTAATTATTAGGCGTGGCAAGGATATAGATATAGTTTATCATTACGGGTCTAAAGATATCCAGAAGTAGTCTAGAACACCTGTCAAACATTACAAGATGCAGAACATATTACTTTAGTACCATAGCAACATGAAAGTAGATTTAGTAAAGTTTTGTGAACTCAGAATAATTGACCCTTCTTATGTCCATTCGACTATAGATATTAGCAACTTTCACTTTGATATAACATTATTTTAATGTTAGGGATCGTCTTTAAAGAAGTATAACAGTATTTTCATGGAGAAATAATAGGGGGGAAAGCTTAATTAATAGGAAATACATCAGGATTAAACTGAAGACGGGAGGGAAAATACTTTTTGCGAAAAAGATGTGTACTCAGCCAAGAGTCAAACTCTACAGTTCAATTTTCACACAAAGAGCCTTTTAGAGAATAAACATAATTGTGTTAGGTCAACATTGATATAATTTTATTATTATTTTATAGGTATTGATAATATCTATCAAAAGTGATATCTGCTGACGTAAGAATACGTGAAAGTAGGTCTAGTAACTCTTCAATCTGTCAAATAATACTCTTACTGTGAAAATTGGACTGTAGTTTCAACCATCTGGGTAAGAATAAGGTTTGTCTATAATCATCACATAAACCAGAACAGTAAGCTAACCATAAGACTATATTGCTTCTGTTAGTACTTATTTTCTAACTCTCATTTTGTTTAACCGCTGACTTTCAATTATTGACACTGAAATTCTTTCAGGGATAGCACGGGAGCATTCGCGGCATATGCAATTGAAGAGAAAGAGCTGTTGGACACAAACATAAGTAAGAAAGTTTTTGGGTGAAGCAGTGTCAATATTTTGTCCTTAAGATAAACATAATATAATTGCATAAAATGTAGCACAAATAGAAGTAAAAACACTTAACATATATTTCCTCTTCAATATTTCGATACCACATTGCATTTTTCTGGGAAAGTAGACAACTGAACAGCCAGACTTTTCGAAGAAGATGTTTGAGGTATCCAAATAATTTGTAGAAGTAGGCTAGCAATACTAATAATAATACAAATATACTAAAAATAAATTATGCAATAGATAATTTAAGAAGAGAAAATGTTTAAGAATATAAAAAGGAAGAAGTCAAGTCTTATGACTATTGGCATTAATTTGACATTCTGTTATACTATATTTACACTAAGGAGCTGGAAAACGATTTAGCCTCCCAAATAGTGTGCCCCACTTTATTACAAAACCCACAGCAATGCCACTTATGATACTAGTCCCTTCCTCCCAGATGGTTCCTACCCACACCACCGACGCCAACGAGATCTGACGGTGATACACCTGGAAAAACTACTCGAACTCGATGTCAAGTGGACCACCTGGGAGTTTGACTCGTCCACGTTGGCCTATCAAATCACCATGATAGACTGCGATCTCTTTCTTAGGGTAGGTTACACGTATGACCAATTGGAGCTAATAAAATATAGACCAGTTAGTGACATCCAGGCGCACATGTTTCAGAAAATAAAAATTTAGTTTAAGCCGTCTTTAGACTGCCTCAATGGTCTGGTAGTCAGAGTTCTTGGATACAGATCTAGAGGTCAAAGGTTCAATCCCTGGAGCTTCCAGATTTCCTGTGAAGCGGTAGGTCTGGAAAACGGGGCCAATTCAGCCTTGTGAGGACAAATGAGCTAATTAAATGAAAAAGTAGCGGCTAGAAAACTGAGCTTAACGGCCGCAAGTTTCTTTATGCTGACCACATGACATTTCTTTATCCGCAAATGTTGGCACTATCACCGTCAACAGACAGTGGCTGCTCGGTCGTTGTGACTCGATTGTAGTCTGACGCCATGGAGGTTTTTTTAAGACCTCTTTGTCTCATCAATAATATATATACAGAAAATGATTCTCAAAAATTATATCACATTGGTGATTTACAAAGGGAACAACAGTTAAATCAGAACAAACGTGTACTATGTAAAAGAATGTTTAATATTTTCGATTTAATCCAAGGCTTCAAATTGGTATAAATAGAATAAATATATAAAAAAATATTCTAGCTATAAATACCTGCATCGGTACAGACTAAACGTCTAGCTCGTCTAAACTGGTTTGCTGATGACAGGAGGTCGGGGTTTAAATCCTGGACAGATAGGCTGAGGGTAGTTTTCCCTAAACTCTTTCTCACTCTTTTTTTTTTTGACAAATGCTGGTACATTTCCATTTAATTCAACTATACTCTTCCCTAATTCATCAAGGTACATAGTCTTGATGTATAAATGGATACAGTGAATGAAAATTATATTCTAATTTTTTTTCTTATTAGTTCCCAAATGGGTAATAAGATGCAGTGTTAATAATAATAATAATAATAATAATAATAATAATAATAATAATAATAATAATAATAATAATAATAATAATATTCATCTTATTAGTTTTTGTTGCTGTTATTTCAATTTCTAAATTTCAGAAAATGCCGAATAAATTGACACCTTCACTAAACTTTTACATGAAGTCAATACGATCGATCACATTTCAGATTCCACAGTCCGAGATGAGAACGGTGTTAGTGCAAAAATCATCGAGGAATGCTCCCAACCTGCGGGCCCTAATCGCCTTCTCCCGTCGAGTCTGCTGTCTTGTCGCAACAGAGATTCTAAACGAAGAGTCACACAAAGTAATACATTACAGGATTTTTTTTTCTATAACAAAGACCTTTTGTACAAGATTTTTTTTAGCATTGTGTCTTATTATGTGTATGGGTTATACAACTATGTACTAATTACTCTAATGTGTCAGGGATTATTATTAAGGTTGAATTTCAAGGAAGTGTGCCCACAATTTCATAGAGAAAGAGTGGAAAACCAATTAGTAAAAACCACCCCAGTACATCTGACCGAGATTTGAACCCTGATCTCTCTTATAATTGTCAGTTCAGTCAATTATGGAGTGACACCTTAGAGCAATAATGTGATCTCTAAAAAGTGCAACTAACATTTTAATTTTCCTTTAGCTGTGTAGTGTGTTAAGATATTTCATTATGACAGGTTTTTTTTTCCACCTCCATTCGTAGGTCCGAGCACGCCTGATATCTCGCTACATCAATGCCGCAGACAAGTGTAACAGTGTCCAGAATTTCCAGTCCTGTAGGAGCATACTGGCCGGTCTACAGAGTCCATCGGTTTACAGGCTGCACCACACGTGGACCCTGGTTCGGGAGAGCCACGCAATGAAATATTAGTAAGTTTTGAGCCCACAAAGGTTTGTCAGACCTTATTGATCAAACCAAACATCCCTCTACCCTTCAAGTTACCTCCTACCTCTTTATGACAAAAAGTGGTTGTCTATTTCCATGTAAATGTTCGTGAAGCTCTTTTTATCTTTCTCTGCATTTTACTAGACAAAAAGGTTACATTTAATTACACTAATAGGATATTAATACCTGTTTCGGTGGCTGCATGATCTAAGGCGTCACTCTCATGTTAAACTAGACTGCCAATGACAAAGAGATTGAGGTTCGAATCCGGATCAGGTGTACTGAAAGTGGTTTTTACAAAATGCTTTTCTACTTTACCTCCATAAGTGTGATTAGTACATAGACATATAACCCGAACAGGTAGTAAGAAAAAAAAAAAAA
>CABEEJ010002179.1:82769-108768 GCA_901482245.1 Timema douglasi
TGTTTTGGTTTTATTTATTTATGTATTTGTTTGTTTATTCCATGTCTAAATATTGTGAATCGGTTGGAGGGAGATAAATTGCCTACCCTATGACCTGTAAAAGTGTATTTGCTAAGTTAACATATTGTACATTATATGGAGAGTATTCCTCTTTAACCCCATAATGAAAGGTGTCTTCAAACCTAGTCCTCTTTGAGAAAAGTCACCGCACGCCACTGGTTACCATGATCGTAAACTTCACAATACGCTGGAATAGAAATAAACACCTTGGTGACAAGGAACTAACAGAAGTAAGAAAATGAGGATCAACGCTCATTCTCCTACGAAGGAGCATCTGTCTCAACATATCAACACTCAAAGATAAGCCATAATATATGAAGATAAATCAGCATAGCTAATACCTAGCTATTTATGAATAATAGTGAAATTATAGTGAATAAAAACAAGGTATTTAATCCTAATTTTATAGAGTAACTATGAGGATTGGTAAACAAATAAGCTAGCTAGCTTGAGTTAACTCCCTAGAGGGTTACGAGAACCTAAGGCTAATTTCCTTGAAGAGGAACCAGCATTTTACAAATAGTACATGGTGGGCAATCAGGCGTCTTTACGGTTTATGGCCGGTCAATACCTAATAAGTACTGCCTGGATATTCAATAGTATAATTATACTTCCACCCATTACTAGGGCACACAATAATAAGTACTAACAATATACAATATTAGTATAACTTGATACAAACAACTCCTACAGGGGCTGGAGACGAAACACTTCCCGCAGGCCACGACTACCAACTATTAGTGTTCCCACAGGTTGCGCACCCAAAATAGATACACTACAAAGAGACAATAGTGACTGCTATCTGTCAATGACCTAACTAGGTCATAAAAGAAAAGTTAGATAATCTGATTTCCACCATAAAGAGATCCTAATTATGGACATATCGTTTAGGGAGTAATTATTATTCCCTAATATATAAAACTATGTCTTAAAGACTTAGACAAAGAAGTTAGATACACAGACATAGTAATTAAAGACGTATATCCATGATAAATAGAGCACTAAACCCTTAATTCTAAACTACGCCATATGGGCATAGGAAAACATGTCATAACTTAGATGAACAACTCCATATCTCATAGACATAGAAAATAAAGTTAGACATCCTGACACAAAGACTTATGTCTGATGGACATAGACAATAAAGTCAGACATTCTGACATAAAACTATGTCTTATGGACAAAGCAAAATAGAAGTTAAGAATCTAACTCGGATTATAAATTGTAGATATTTAAAGTCTCAGAAGAGGCTTCCTCTGCAACGGGGTGGTGAGACCGACGCCTGACACATCATAGTGACTCGTGTCTACTTTGGCGAAGTAGGTTTATGCCCATGTTCTTCCGCCATCAAATTGATACAATAAAATATATTATGTGAAATGAGGGATGACGTTTATATAGTTATGGACATGACGAACTCAAGGACGGGTTGGCATCTGGACACCTAAGGGGAGAAGAGGGACTCAAGTTGCGGAATTGCGCTGAGTGACCACTAGCGCTCTTTGCTGGTGTGGCGCCCAGAGAAAATTATCTGCCTTTTCTTGGAAGCATGTCTTGAGAATAAGACGTTGATTTTATGGGGGTGCCCTGATCAACTGGGGCAGCTTTCCTGGAGCATTGGTGTTTCCCGGCAATATAAATCCACAGGTATGGGCATGTAATGAGAATGGAGAAGGAGAGGATGTCAAAGAAAATGATGGAAATTGAGTTTTTAGGAAAAATACACCATAAATACCTCAAATTTTTTTTTAAAAAGGAACAAGTACAAGAAAACTATAGTGTATATTAAATGCAAAGAGATAACTCTAAAGATATAAAATTAAGACGCAATGATATGTTGAGATTATCATGTGTAGGAAATTAAACCAAAATGAAGCAATTTATTTTGGCCAAGATGGTGTTTTGTTAGAAAAATTGTAAATATACACACCTTAACATGCATTCCCTTCCATCCCACTGTAAATATAATGCAGATAGATAGAATGGCTCGAATTCACACAATAAGTGTCAGAACATACTATTTTATCACCCTGTCTTACTATCTGTTCAGGCTATATGTATATATGATAATTACTCTAATGGGGCAGGGATGAGGAAGGAAGCATTTTAGAGGCAATCTACCCGCATTTTGGCGGAAAGAGAGTGGGAAACCATTTAGGAAAAGACTACTTCAGTAGATCCGACCAGGATTCGAACCCCGATCTCCCTGTTATTAGCAGGCCAGGCGTGATGACTTAGACCATTTCACCACTGAAGCGGGTTGAATCCAGGAACAACCAACCAACCAACCAACCAACCAACCAACCAACCATGATAATTCCAAACAAGATGCCGAGCCTGGATAAGTCTGTCTCTGAAAAAACATTCGACTAGCCAAAACACAATTATGGAACACCAAGACCATCAAATGTAGCAAGTTTCTTTATTGTCATATTTAGATTCTTGAATTCAATGAAATTCATCATGTAGGTATATTAGGAAGAAAGTCAATAAGTAACTTTACATTTCTTACTGTTTCCAGCCTGTGTCAGTTTTTTATTCAAGACATATATTTTTCCTCTACCAGCTTGCTAGCCCTGTCATATCCTTGGCTGTTAATTTATCAATTTGAAAGGGTAAAACCATATTTTCATAAATGATAAATTTTCAGCCATGCCGGAAATCGAACCCAGGGACCCTTAGCTCAGTAGGCAGACATGCTACCAACTGAGCTAAAGTGTCAGACTCAATATGTACCTCTTAAGGCATATTTATAAAATTAATATGTTTATTGATAATTTTCTCCCTGTGTTTAGCAATAGCAAACTCAAGCATCTTAAAAGTAATTCAATTCCAATTTATTATGTTTACATGGAAAAAAAGTACTAGCCTAAAATATAAGTTGGTATCAAAACTTGATGCACGGGTGCAAATGTACAAAAAATAAATAAATTACAATACAATATTAATTGCACGTGTACAACAAACAAAATTAACAAAAATAAAGTATGAAATAAATCAATAGAAAATCATCCCTGAGGTATTACACAATGATAATGTGTCAACAAAACATGTTTAGAAACATAAAAAAAAAAGGATAACATTTTGCTGAGTTTTTTTTAGAGCCATGCCTTACTACCCATTCAGGTTATATGAATACGAATTAAGTACACTAGCAGTTTTAGAGAGTAATGAGATTATATTTATAGTAAGTGTACCCACAGTTGTATGGAAGGAGGGTGAAAACAATTTTGCAAAAATTTATTTTGTTTATCGAGTAAGATTCTATTGGAAGTACTTGCAGCATAATCAGCTCTAAATGTGAGTTTTATTTTAGTGAATAATTTGTTTTCAAACAGTTCAAATCCATTAAATGTGTGTTGCTTGAGTTGTCAGATTATGTTAAGTGAATCCTGATCACATACGATTTTTTTTTTACATTAAGTGAACCTTAAAGTGAACATTACATTATGTGAACATTAATATGATCATGATCCTAGTATTACAAAATTAATGACCCAGCAAGTTAAAAAAAAGTTTTTCAACAGAAGCGTAAACGTTCTCTACCCATCACATTATTCAAGCCTTTGGTGGGATTTCCAGACATTATGTTAATTAATGTCAACTATAAAAACCAAACTTTGAGTTTTTTTAAATTGCTAGGCCTAAATAATTTTCATAATCCTTATTAACTTTAAAAAAAATTATATTCTCTTTTTTTAAAATTCTGGCTCATTTGTCTAATGACCTTATGAAAGGTCCTGTTTTTGACCCCCTTGCCTTTTCAAAGCTGAAAATGTTATTTTTAAGTTGGGTGTTCCCTCCCCCTTCGTGTTAGATAACCACATGAAATATGACAGTGTTTGTCCTTGAATTAATTTGAATAATCCCAATAGTTAGAGTTCGTATGGAACAAATTTTCCCCTTTCTTAATATCCCAATATAAATTAGTCTTCTTTGGATATGATTAATATTTCTTGTAAGTTTCATTATCATTTCATTATATCTAATAAATATTAATAAAAATAAACTTCTAGGCTCATTAGGCCACAAAGTAATTTTAGTTGAAAATAAAAACGGTTAGATCTGTGCATTTAATGAAAATCCCGCTAGGAGAAGCACGCACCGCGACCTTTTTAGATGGTTTCTCGCATGAATGTCTTAAGTCCAGATTTACCCTACAAACTGCGTATACGTAGACTCAAGGAAAATGCTTATTTAGGGGCCACTTAGAAAGAAATTCCTCCGCAGAACAGGCAAGTAGTTCAAAAAACTTGTAATTATACTGTTTTTGTGAAACTCCTATTAATTTAAATAAACTTATTTATATTCCAAACAATTAATTATCCAACAAATATGTGTAAATTCAGATTTAAATATGTCTTAAACAGTTAAATTATTAAAATCAGCTGATGATTCTTCTGCGTGATGCGGTTAGTTGCCATGATTGATTTCGAGCGTCTTTTAGGAAGAAGAATAGTGTAAAGTTTTTGTCAAAATGCGTTTCAAATATCGCTTCCTCAGCTATTTTATCGGTAGCTGATTGCTACTTAAGACTTAAATTGTGAAAATTTGTACATATTAGGTGAGATAAATCTTGTTATAAAAGACTGTATTGACATTTGCGGATGTGCTGCCAACTGATGCTAGGTCATGTAGCCATTGCACTTTGGCAATCGGCGATTATTTTATTAAATATGTTCGTGGATTCGCATTTCCGACAGCTAGAAGTATCATTATAGCTAATGTTAATATCTTTTCGCTCTGTTTCACTATGTTAAAAATATTGTTTCATTTATATTTTACTGTTTAAGGTCTATTTTGGGAAGTTAGTGTAGGGGTGCGGTATTTCTTTTCTAGCAGAAAAGTTCGGATGACGAGCACAGATGTCATGGCTGTAGTACTATTTTGATAATCGTTAAAGTGGATGTTTTCCGTATTTTATTATGTTTGCATTTGTCATAAAATGGTCTTAATGAGTGCGATGTTAGAGTTAAATGATATTTAAAATGTATACAAATTATTGTAGTTAGTGTTATGGTTAAACTTATGTTATTCTTTGTTCAAAAGTAGGACTAGCGCAGCATACTTGATTGTTATGTACGATTTTGACAAGAGGATCCATTGTTTCACTTATTAAATTATAGTGTGTACACTAATATCGTGATTCTTGTATAAATTTGATCAAATTATGGAACTTGGAAAGGCTTAATTTTCTCATCAAATAAATATTCTAAATTTACTACTGCAAATAAATTACTAGACCTAGGCTACTTAACACAAATTAAAAGGCAGACAACTTAATTTGTTTTTAAATAAATAACATAGGTTTTGACCTAATAAAAATAGTTAAAAACAAAATAAAAAACTACATTAATGTTTCTGAGAAACAATCATTAGTGAAATAGAGTAAAGACATACAATAAAAAAACATTAAAGGATTTGTCAGAAAATAAAAGCGACATTCCAAATATTAAACTAAGTGAGAGCCAGTCGTAGTAATCTATTACTAAGAAAATAGTTATTTCTGATTAGGTTGATATTAGTGACTTCCAGCCATTGTTTGTAATAAATAATCTTCTACTAAGTTAGCTGTCACTTGCTTAGCTCACCGTAGATGGAGTATACATGGCTACCCCACAGACAGAATATGTTTTCCATTTGCTGTGTAATTGGCTCTTCTAGCATTGTCATTAAAATTTAACACTGAATTTTTGTTGGAACAAACTCCCGCTGCTACAGCTACTCGAAAGAACTTTCCTATTTTATTTTGGAACAGGTGGCAATCCTTGAGGCTCTTTCCATGTTTGCCGATGACACAAGCCTTAAAACACTGCAAGTTAGAGAAAATCACGAGATTTCCCACATCTATCAAACAGTGTTTTCCCAACTTAACAATAATTGGTTTCAACAACTAAATTATGAGTAACAATGAAATTTGACATAGGCTAATTCATCTTATTCTATTTTCAAATAAAAATAATTAATTTACAATTAATAAAGTCATGAACAAGGTTGCAAGTGATAGCAACTTACTTGGAAAAAAAAATTCTCAACCCTAAGTTAGCTTTCCAAAATTAAATGCATATTTCAATAAATCAAAACATTATTGAAACTCGTTTATGTTTTCACTAAATCATGTTTTATAGTAAGTTTAGCGTCAATTCCTGACAATGACTATTCATATCAATCTACAACTACTTTGTTCCAAAAGCCAACAGTGAATAATAACTATATTTATTCAAGGCTTATTATTATTATGTGTTCTGTCTTGCGACAAGTCCGTTCCTTTTGTCAGCAAACTAAGACCGCCGATGCCCCCTGTCCTTTGCCTACTCCTTCAGCTCCCACAATTTTCTTATTTCCTTCAAATCATACAATATTTGAATCACCCTCTATCCCAAGCTCCTCTTTCCCTCAACCTTTCCTTCTATGACATTGTGCAGAAGACAGTTCCTCCCAAGGATGTGACCGATCCAGTTAGCCTTGTATGGTATGGAAGAATCACATCCAAAATAGGTCTCTTCTCACCCACTCTTCTTAGGCTAGTCGTCTTGACTTGTTCATTTGTCACCCTGTCAATCCACCTGATTTTCTCACGTCTTCTCCAGCAGCATCACATTTAATACTTGTATCACACTTGTGATAAAGTAGTCTGCAACTTAAGTGGGGGCAAATATTGCTGGCAGCCTCACTTGTCCTACATTCTGTTTTTAAATCACGAAAAAATAACCCCTATCGATGGCCGTATGGTCTAAAGCAACGTTTCCCAATTACAATTAGTCACGGAACTCTTTTTTATTATTTACAACCTAACGGAACCGTTCAAATATTTTGAGCATACAACATATAAAAAAAATACACCGTAGGTGAAAAATTTTCTTGGTTTAAGGTAAATTAAATTTGGCCTACCTTTAATTTTTCACATTTTGTCCTCTTTCATGTCCCATAAATAAATCCAGCCAGCCTGTATACATGCCTGTCAGAGAAAAAAAAAATTACAAGCTTTTACAGTAGTCTTTTTAAATGATAATTATGATATCATATTGTGTGAATTTTATTATTATTAGTATAAAAAATACAAAAAAACTTCATACTTTTTAGTGAACAGAGTGTAGTATTTTCTTTTTCTTGAAAATTCTTCTTATATCCGGTCTAGTTGTTGACAGTTATATTCACATGTCGGTTCCAATACTTCGTTTTGGTTCCTGAGCATAGCGAGAATCTAGTTTCGCAAACATACGAATGGCAACAGTAGGCAAACTTTAGCTGCCCGCTGCAACAACTTAGGGTATTTTTTTGCATAAATTGACCCAAAAAGCAATAAGAAAAGCTTTAAATTTTTATCTTAGTCGACAGAAAACCTTGCTGGTTTATCTTATATGAATGGCTTTTGAACCGAGTCATTTTTCTCACTCAAGGATGGAAAATATTGATTAATAATATATTGCGAAGATGGTCTGCAATGTCACTGCAAATTTCTTCAAGTTTGAGTTTGGATTCTTCAAGAAAATCCTCAAGTGTTGGAAGAATATCCACATTACTTTGCTCCACTGCTGAGATTCAAAATTTCAGCTTATGAGACAGTGAAAATATTCTTTCTCTCACATTAAAAATGTTTACATTTTTTCCTTGGTGTAAGAAACATACTTCATTTAGTTTTGTAAATATGCCAGCAAGATATGCAATTTTGGATAGCCACAAAATGTTTGTCACTCGATCAGATAATCAAAATTTATGAACCATAAAATATGCCAACATCTCTGGCCGCAATTCGAGCATTTTAACAAGGACTTTACCTCGTGAAAGCCACCAGACTTTTGAATGCAAAAGCAGGGCCGAGTGGTGATTACCCATTTCTTTACATATAAATATAATTTTAAATAATCGCGACTTTAATGATCGACTTTTAATAAGATTAATAATCTGGACTGCTTTGTCTAACACAGTTTTAAGTATTATTTAAATAATTTTAGCTACCAGTGAATGTCTTTGAAGAACACAGTGACTATTGGTGCAAGCTTTTTGCTACTTTTTTTATTCGTGTCCCAGCACCTGCTACTTTTCTGACCATGGCTTTGGCGTCATCACGGCACACATCAACACATTTGTCCCAACTTATACTGTGTGTGTGCTCATAAAATTATGGATACAGTTAAAGATGTTCTCACAAGTGGCATGAGTTTGTAGACTTTCGCATAGAAGCAAAGCAAGTCTTCTTAAATACTTTTTTTCAATAAGTCATATTTTACAAAAACCAGCAAAATTGCAAGAGCTGCATCATCGGTGGACTCGTACAATTACAGTGAGTACCCATCACATTGATGCAGCAGAGAAATGGTTTCCGTCTGGATGTTATCAGCAAGATCATGAATATGATGCGGAAATGTGTTGTTGGAAAGTGGCACAGCTTCAACTTTTGTACACGACTCCTCACTTAAAATATACAACACTATATCTTTTGCACATGGTTTTATTAGCGGTTCCCCAATTGTGAGTGCTTCTCCAGCGAGTGCTATGTGCTAAGGGCAGTTCCATGTGGAACTCAGAAATTAAAAATTAATTTATAGTAGAATTAATCAAATCATTGGATAGCTAAAATACAGAAGTTTTATAGTTGAGAAACAATTTAAGAAAAGTAATGAGTTATCAAAGGCTAAATTACTATCAAACATTAGTCACATGATAACAAACCCTATTTTTATTAAAGCATTGCTTTTTATGATAATCAAAAATAGTATTTACAAGAGTTATAAGTAATTTAAATTGTAATAAAACTTAACATTTAGAGCAACTAGATAAGTCAGAAGTGATTTAACAAAATTAAATCAAATTCGGGGTGTCCAAAACAGTTTTCCCCATACTCATCAACATGTTTTCATTCCGTTACTGTTTAAAGGCTAATTGTTGTCTGAGAAGAAATAATTTTTTCAGAAAGTTTAAAATTTGTTTGTAAATATAGATTTGCTCACAGAAACTTAACTAATGTTTAACAGAAAGTACACCGTTTTATTAAACCCATATTTAACGGTATTAGATTTCTTACTTGCGAGGTGTGACAGGGCGAGAGTTGACTCTCCTGTTCCCGAATTTTAGTTTGTGAAGAAGATTGTTTATAACTAAGTGCTTCTCACGTTTTCTTCGACTTGTTCCTTTTCTTTGCAAATTCGGGAACAGGAGAGTCAACTCACACCCTGTCACCCCTCGCAAGCAACAAATCTAACAGGTGTACAGTAATTCTCAGAATTCTGCAGCCAAGTGAGAGCAAATAGTAGCAGTGAAAGGTGGAAATAACCATATTTTACTTCCTGATTAGCACATTCGCTGAAAAACAAGTGCATAACAGAAAATAATCACTTGACGAGCTCTAAACATTCAACTCCAATAGATGCACATGCTTATACATAAGTAGACAGCGCTGTTCACTATTTTGACTTTTGAAGAAATTTTGTTCTTGTCCGTCAGATATAAATGTACCTACTATATTTTTAACTTAAAATAATTAATGTCCAGGGCAACATTAAAAAAAAATTTTTTTGCGGAACTCTTAGAAATCACATTTGGGAAACGCTGGTATAAACTTTTTCCACTCATGACTCCCCTTTTGCCTGATAAATTTTTAAGTTATCCTGGTTAGGTATATAAGTGTATAAAATAGTTTATCAAATCAAACATTTACTGATAATAAATTATAACAAAAAAGTATCTTAAAACAATTCTTTGATATACATATTATTTTTACCGTTATTAAAGATGGAAGCAAATTTGCATACTAATTAATTGAATGTGCTTGTTTATTTTTACACAAAGAATTAAATCTCAGCTGAATATTTGATACTGTAGGACGTAGAGTATCTTCATTGTTTTTCAGAGTTGGTCAATATTTTGATTTTGTTATTGTCACTGGCGGTAATCGTCAATGACGAGATCATCACTTTGCATAAAAACTTAGTACGAAATTGGAAACTTATGTTTAGGGCCGTTTCAGAAATGGTTGAAAATTCTGTTCTAATCCCAAGCTAAAACTCACTTCCCCTAATCTTCTATAGTATGTTGACATCTTTTAGTAAAACTTTCAATTTTATCTTTTAAAATAATTATGTTACAATTTGGTTGTGTGTTCAGAACCAAGGCGGCAGTGAAGTCGCACAACGCAACACAGGCGAGCGCTTCCAGAAACACCTCGAATTCACTATGCATTTAATTTTGAATTAATATTTGGTTGTTGAGAATTCAGAAACCTTTCACTGTTGCCAAATTTTTCGTGACCCCAACTTTCAGTTACGCGACCCCATATGTTTAAGAAGGCCTTGTCTAAAGCAAGCATGAATCTGCAACCTATTTTGACCCCTCTCGCTCTTCGATCAGCATGTAAACTTATCAAAAGTGTCAAAATCATCCATTCTTTTTTCAATTTTAATTTTGTCGTCTGCTTTTTTTTTGTACATACCTACCTCCTAGGCCTATATTTACCCTATTCATCTTTTATTCAATTTTTACTAAAATCCCTTGCTTTCTAGAAAATAAATATAAAATAAAGGAAAATTAATTTAAATATATAACTATTTAATTAATCTTATAAAGTTGATTGTAAATGATTAAAAATATTTTGGTCACTCAACTATAATAAGAAAGAAGCCTACTTGGTATTATATTTGTAAACTTAGAAGGCACAAAGATCAATTATTTTTAATGACATTATAGTTTTTTTTACGCAATCAACTAAAATTTTCCGTGAGATAGATGTGTTGATCATCAGCCAGTTGCATATCCTGGTCTAAAGTGTCATTCTCGTGTTAGACTGGTTGTTGGTGCCTGTAGACCGAGGTTCAAATTCTGGTCAAGTGTACAGAGTTTTTTTTTACAAAATGGTTTTCCACTCTCCCCCCTCAAAAATATCTGTACACTTTCTCTCTCTCTCTCTCTCTCTATATATATATATATATATATATAACCATCGGCATAATTACTACATAAGTGTATACGAACTTAACTCGAATAGGTAGTAATACACTGTGCTAAAAAAAAAAAGGAGTGGGATGGATTTTAACCTCAACCTCCTCGTCACCGCCTTAGACCCTGGGACCACTGATGTGGGTCTAGTCAGTTTCTTTTTAGTGTGTGTGCACTGTGTTTTACAATCTGTTTGGGCTATCCACCTTGTAGACCTACACCTGAATGAGATTTGAACACTTAGTGTCTTCATCTTTTGCAATCTTGTCTTTGCGAGAAAACTGATTGGTTTTAACGCTTTTACAACCAAGGCTGTGTAGTCGATAAGCCAAGCCTTCGTTTCTGACTCCTCTATTTATCTATTATCCAATTCCAGCTTTGGCTCCTTCGTAAAGTTGGCTACTGTATATTTAACAAATCTACAGTTCAGTAAAATGCTCAAATCCATATGACTTCATGATAAGCTTCTTTTACATTTTGAATTTATATTTGAAGAAATTGATCAGTCAAAATTACAAATGTTAGCGCTAAAAATAAAAAAATAAAAATGAATTAATTACCATATATTGTTATAATATTATAAGTTTTTATTTTGAGGCTGCCCAGAGTTGGTACACTTTTACCGACTCGCACTCCACCCACAATTGCTTCCGATGCCACAGACAAATATATTATTGTTCCTATCAAACTGTCCTAGTTTTGATCCCCATTGTTAGCATAACTAAATATTGTTCTCAAGAAAAGAGTAGAAAGCAACACTTTAAAAAGTGTTTGAATAATTTTACAAAGTAAACCATCCTCATATTGAATAAATCTTAATATCACCTCACATGTGTACATATCTTTTTTACCCTACACAGATAATGTAAGTAAGCTATTGTTGCTTACAGTGAATCAGGATGGTGGTGGATTCAACTCCTCGGCAGATGGTTCACAAAATGCAGCCGACAGGAATGACTCCCAAGGAGCTGTCGGAAAATGATGATATGGCAACGTCCTTGGTTCTCGACCCTCACCTTGGCTTTATCACGCACAAAATGAATGTTAGGTGGGTTGAACAAACAAATTATACACCAAATAATCTTAGTTAAAAAAATCTTATACATTAATTTTATTATGACAGGGAAATTTAATTGTACAAGCAAAGCATTGGCATGTTTTTATATATATATATATATATATATCACACTATATTTGAAATAAATCCACCCTTTTTAGTTTTTCTTAAATAAACTGCTTGCCGCCTCAGGACATGATGTTTCTCCAACCAGGGTCGACAGATTTTTTATTGAGCGATCAAAATTCGTAGCACAACTTCCTTCAGAGGGGAAGTAAAGTCGTTGGTCCCATGTCGATTGTGGCGTGATGTGAAATAACCCTGAGAGGTGTGTGAACATTCTTTTCCCGGCAAAATTGAGGCTCTCTCGGGTTTTGCGCTCGCTCTTAGAAATTCTTTTGGGCTGATATAATCAGTCGGTTCAGAAAGTGCATGTTAAATACCGCAAAAATTAAAAATAGACTCTACTTGATTTTTACCCCATATTTTTATTAGAGAATGAGAATAGAAAAAAAGAGGATGCCGAAGAAAAGGTTAGAAATGATGTATGTAGGATAAAGACCACAAGGGAGGCCAAGAAAGATATGAGAGGAGTAGATAACAAAAAGTGTTCAAACAAGAGGAGAATAACGGAAGTAATTAAATGAAGAAGAATGGTGGAAGAACGAAAAAGATGGAGGCACCTGACCCGGCCACCGGATGAAATTATGATGATGATTTTCATTCTAAGAGATATATTGGATCCATTTTTATTGCATTTGAATAAACTTCTTTTATATATAAATTCTGAATCTGGGATCTCAATCTTAGGAAACATGATAAATATAAGAGTTTAACTTCCTTAAAAAATTATATTTTTTTCTGCATTTCTAATTATGTTTACATCTAATTATGAATTAGGTCTGAGGTTTGTTTGTAAGGTTTGTCCTATAATGTTGCGCTAAACCACTAGTAAGTAAGCATCATCTTAAAAACCAAGTAAAGATTGGCTTATATTTTAAAAATCTTGAATCGGTTGTGTTTTTTTAAAAATCCTTGAATCTCAAATATCCTTAAAATATTTAAGGGATTTGAAGATTCAAAAGAGGTAATTCCTAGTTTGCATTTTCAACTAATGGTAGGGGGTGGTCATATTCAAAGTATAGTTGAATAGAATAATATGGAATATTCCTTAAGCCGAATCAAGGTTTTGACTATTTAAAAATAGTGTTTAATCTTGGGGAAGGGGGTGGAACAGTAGAAGGGGTGGGGTAGAATTATGTTGCATCCAGCTATAGCCTTAGGTATAAATACAATATAAAAAAAGATAGATTGTAAACTTTATAACATATTTCATCCTAAACTGATAAGTTAAATTATCATCACAACATGTAGTCTAATTTAATATTTTGGATTTTAGTCATGTGGACATTAATTTGTAATGTACACGCCAATTACATTTAAAGGTAACAGCATTCTTAGCATGATGGATTACACTATGACCCTATCCTATAAGTTAAGCCATAGTGAAAATATGCAAGGCGAGCTTTCTTTCTACCTTACGGGGTAAGTAAAAGATACATAACAGAATAAAATGACAAAACTGAAACATTAACATGTAAGATAACTTATTTTACAGACTTTTTTTTTTCAAATAGATTTTTATATAAATAATCTTTTTTCCTCCCCGTTTAAAAAATCTAATGTTATATTATTAGAGACATGCAAAATTTGCATTTGCAATCAAACAAATTTTTACATGAATTCTACTGTTTTCATACAAATAAAACGAATTTAAGCTTTTTTTTATTTACTAAATAAACACAATTTCTTTGTAATTTGACAAATACCACATCATGCATTATAATTTTCAACGCGATAACACTGGTGACAGCACTATACCAGGACTGCTGTGTATCCGTTTTTACTTATTTTATAGGTATAAAATGGATCACAGGAAAAATGAATGTTTTCAGGATATTTAAGTTTTTTTTATTTGAGGTTAGCATTATAAATCATGATTTCTACTTTACACATTACAATATCTAATTTTTTATAAATCAATTCTTTGTTTACAGCCTTTAAAATATTTCATGCTATGTCAAAGCAAAGACATTAATATTTGATTTTTCTCTGAATGTGTTAATAAATAGTTAAATACACAAAATGAATGAAACATTTAGACACTTTCATCCTAGTAGTTTTTTTAATGAATTCTAATTTGACTCATATTTATGTCAATAATAACATTGCTTTCAGCTTATAATATTATCACTTTTTGAGAAAAATAAAACCACTTTTCCCTTAAAAATAACCTCACATTATGCATGTCTATCTATTACTTTTTCATCCTGCGATCAGTACTTGACTGTTTCCACTAACACTTAAAACGATGCATTGTTTAATTCCAGATATAGGCCAATCAAAGCAAATAAAGATGAACTTAAATTAATAATTGAAGACTTTATTCTGAACCAAGACTATGTTAAGGCTTACAACAGACTGATGTCGGTGGAGTGGTGGCCCAGAACTCCTCACACCAAAACTAAACATCAGCAACAACGTTTAGAGGAACATGTATGTATATATCTATCTACTTGGGTGAATTTAAGTGCTCTAAGCATAACAAGGAGTTTGTCCCGTACACTTAAGTGGTTTGAGAAGTAAATTACAGAATAGTATATACAGTTGAGTCTCAACTATCCGACCTAAACAAGACCGACAGGTAGTCGGAAAATTGAAATGTCTGATGTTACGGAAACAAGGGGAGAGGCTCGAACCAAACAAATCAAAACTAAATGGAAGTGCAAAACAGATATGAAATGAGGATTAGTAATTAATTCATAATATAAATCGTGCACTAAATTACAAAACTATTATTTTAGTCATGTAAACCGAACATAGGATTTTAAACCAATTGAATTAAATTTTTATTAGATTCTGCAGTAAGTTTATGCAAAATGTTTA
This sequence comes from Timema douglasi, assembly GCA_901482245.1. Taxonomy (NCBI): domain Eukaryota; kingdom Metazoa; phylum Arthropoda; class Insecta; order Phasmatodea; family Timematidae; genus Timema; species Timema douglasi. The sequence goes on from CABEEJ010002179.1 coordinate 97,765, forward strand.
AACAAATTAGTACTTGAAGTTTGTTTTTTCCCAGCTTTACTTCTGTTTCTTACAGCGAGGTCACACGGATAGCACGTCATATATAATATATGTTGGATAAAGTGGAATGTTTGATAATCAATGGTCTAATGATGGAGGGGGACTACTGGCAAAATCTTGGTTAGGGGTCAATAAATTGCGGTAGTGTTAACTGAGCTGTCCCCAGGACTTATACACTGTTTCTACTGACTGCCAGACTAAAGTTTAAGTGAGTCCTTTAGTACCATTGTGTACTATTACACTTACCCCATCTGACTGGCAAAATTTTCTGAGGAGAACATTGGTTAATGTGTTTGTTCTCATATGCCTACTCAAATTTATAGGTGTTTAGTGATAGGTAGGTCATTATGTTATCCTAGCCAGAAATTTATTGTAATATGTACAAAAAGTACGCTATTTTTTTAAATAACTTAACAGTTTAATCAAATAGTAAGGAATGAGTAAGGCTAAGATAAAAAGGCAGTGTGTCTGCATTAGCATAGAGATAGGATAAAGAAAACCCTGTGCTGAATCAAAGGTGGAAAAACACCACCTTGTGTACACAGTTAAGATTTGAACCTCTGCCTTTCCATTTGAAATTAGTTTATTACAAATTGGACTCCTTAGGGCCAGAACCAGGGGATGCAGAACATATCTGAACAAGGTTCAAGGGAAATTTGGGGCAGAAAGAAGTCCAAAACATGTTTTAGTCCATTCTGGTTCTTGTAAGGTAGTTTCATTAGGTGAAAAACAATGGCAGATGAAGCTCGAAACCAACAATATGGGCAGGTTTCTCTTCCCATTTGGTCGTTCAATTCAACTATATAATAATTGTGTTGCTAGAAGCTATATTGGAGAGTTGATTTTCTGAAAACTGGCTTATTAAAAATGGAAGTGAGTGAATGAGTAAATGAGTGTAAGTCGAGTGAGGCAGTACTGTGTAGTAATAAGATTTTCTTTAATCCCGCTAGCCGCCATAGAATGTTCAGTGTTGTTTTATTTCGTGCATTATGGTTTTTGGGTAAATTTTGTACTCAATATTTTGTGTTCTGGGGAAATAGTGGGTTATTGAACATATTCTACTCCCTTGGCCAGGATTTAGAAGATCATTCAAATGATAACAGCTCACCCTTGACGTTATAACACCAGTTTCATAGTCAGACTTAGTACGCCTCAAGTGCAGCTCTCTACCAAATACAGGACAACATTTATCTGGACCAAAATGGAATGGTCAAATTATATTCATAGTCTCAGTCCTAAAATCACTGGTGTTAAGTCCCCTTGTTATTTCTTGTATTGCTAATATTTTAAATTATGTTACATTTTTTTAGATCTATGTTGATTGAAATATTATTGAATTAATACTTTTTTAATTGCTTATCGTTTCAGCTTTACAGGTATCTGCGTGTATTTGATCGAGAATCAGGATTTATTATTGAACCATGCTATCGTTATTCCCTTGAAGGCCAGAAAGGAGCAAAAATATCTGCTACGAAAAAATGGTAAGGCCTACTCAAGCTAAAAGGCCATTATACATTATAGCCTTTTCAAATCCATTTTAACATTTCCAATAAATTTAGTTTGCTATATCCAGGGAAAATGTTTAGATATTTATTGAGTGTTAGGATAACCTTAGATTATCATAATGAGTTTAACAAAGCATTCTTTTAAGATTGACTTTTGAAAATAGAGATTAGTTGACTTGAACTGTGAAAACAGTAGGCCTCAAAGTTTACAATTAAAACAAAATAAAATAAAAACTAAATGTAAACATTATTTCTTATAATCCATTCATTATAACATTAATACATTCAGTTAAATGTTAAATTACTGATCTGGGGCCTGGATGTTAAGTATCCTTAAGGATTTGGGAATTCAAGGGCCCATTCCTACTAACTTTTGACAGTAGTGTTGATTTGCAAATATAAAATTGGTTGCATTGTACATTTGGTTTAGACTTTAGATATTTTTATATATGCCAAAAAAACAAAACCTTTTTCAACCCAATCCCCGGAGAAGCTGTTGTACATCTTTGTTTGCCTGAACATTCCCTGGTGAGGACACAAATAGACGTTTCATTGTAATGCCATCTCTCAATGACTTACTGTACTTTTAGCCAGTCTGAATACTTCATATTGAAGCTGATAGATGGACCTACCAGCTCATTGCTATGACCATGAATAAACCAATAAATGAGTAGCAAAAATATGTGTCGGATAAGAGTATACAAGTAGAAAAAATGGCTTCCGGGCCTGTGTATATTGCTGTGCTACACACATACCATCTAGCCCATTTGAAACTTAACAAATATGTTTAACTCAACAAACAGTATAACCTAACCAAGCTGGCTTCTACAGCTGATAATATAATATTAAGTATAGTTAGAATCTTTCAACTTTATAAGAAATTTTGTTCTCTACAAGATATTCGTGTTTCATTGTACTAACTTTAAGGTGTTTGTCATGTTCAGCACATTAGTTTAGAGTTAGTGTCTGCAATATATGTTGGATTCTATTTTAAAAGATGACCTGACTTTGACATTCATAATGAATATATAAACCGAAATTATAATTTGACCTCCACGAATCCTTCCATTGTTGTATAAATGTGTTTCTCTTATAAATTATAGGCCTAGTATATTGGATAGTTAAAGAAATAATTTAAAGGTATTATAACTAAGTACGGTCGAGTTCCTAAAATTTATCAAACAAATAATATGGTACTTTAATTGTAGGTATAAAAATGAGAAGATTTCCTGCTTGGTTGGCTGCATTGCTGAGCTCAGTGAGGAGGAAGAAACGCTTTTGCTGCATCCAGGAAAGAACGACTTCTCTGTTATGTACAGTTGCCGCAAAAACTGTGCCCAGCTGTGGCTTGGGCCAGCTGCTTTCATCAACCATGACTGCAGAGCAAATTGCAAGGTCAGGAACTTTAAAAAAAATAGAGCTATATTTTTTTCAAGAAAGAACAAGGTGGTCTTCCGTGACCAGATATACCGTATTAACCAAATAACTCACCCTCGAATATAGGCCACACCCTAAAAATGTGATCTCAACTAAAGAGGGGGGGAAAATCATGTCTGAAAATGACTCCATTTTGAAAATAAACAAAATACATACACTCTATTTCCTTTAGATTTTCTAATGTTGATTGTATTTACATCTGCTATTACCAAAATTTTAAATTTGTTGTTAATCCTTGACTTTGCTTTTTTAAACATTATCTGCAACATGTACTATTCAAAATTTAGTAAATATATTATATTTAGAAGAAGGTACAGGAAAGGTGTATAGAAACATATAAACGGAACAAACTCAATATGGCTTTTACAATGAAAAGAACACAGTTCACACTTTACATTGCTGCCCCTGTACAAAAAGCATGGAGGCTACAGACAAGGAAAACCTGGAAAAGTCAGGGAATTTTCGGATGACAAGGGAATGTCAGGGAATTTAATCAGAAATAAGTAAAAGTCAGGGAATTAAAAAATGTTTAAACTATCCCATTAATTTCCCAATTAAACACTAAAACAAAAGTTATGTGGAATAGAGCACTAGGCTAAATCATGGTTTAAATTAGGAGGAATAGCCAGCACACTTACCTTGGTGATACTGGAGTAGAAATTGTTTAGAATAGAACACTAAAAAACCTCTACTGATTTCTAACCCGCTGTTTTTAACAGACATTAGAGCATTTGTTTTAACAGTTTGTCTGATTGTGTTACAGTTTGTAGCCACAGGACGTGACACTGCATGTGTAAAGGTACTTCGTGATATCGCAGTTGGGGAAGAAATCACTTGCTTTTACGGGGAAGACTTCTTTGGAGATGGGAATGGTTATTGTGAATGTGAAACGTGTGAAAGGTAAAGTTATATTCAAGTTTTCAAACATTAAACATAATTATTTGAGAATAAACTTAAAGGTGGGATGAAAGGGAACACAGGAAAAGGCCAGTGTTTTTTCAATTTATATGGCAAAACTTTTTTTTTTTTTTTTCTTTTCAAAATAAATAAAATATTGCTCTAGTACAAACATAGATATTAATTTCCTTTTTATGGTAATGATATAATAGTTGTTGAATATCTGTCATGAGCATTATCTAACAAACTTTATAAATGAAGATAAAACGTTGTCATTAAATTCCAGAACACCCTTGACAGATATTTGAGAAATTTTGAGGTCACCATGGGAATAAAATTAAATTCAATGTTTGTAATGGAGCAATATTTTAGTTATTGTGGCCAAAAAAGAGTTTTGCCATAAAAACTGCAAAAACACTGGTTTTTTCTTGCATCCCCTTCCATCATCCCACCTTAATGTTAAAGTCTTTGTGTAAGCCCAACTCTTACCCAGGCTCAACCCCAGGGATAAAAATCATCATCCACCATTAAAACTGCAAAAAAGTAGTCAGGAAAATTGAAAAATGTTGCCTGGAAAAATCTGGGAATTTTGTAAAATATGTTTTGTAGCCACCCTGATTCAATTTGAAGTAAAAAACACCCTGCTTCGCAGATGCCTACTTGTGGGTATAATTATTTGAAATGGCTCGTTAATATATTATATGTATAGCTAAAAATATTTTTTGCTTCTGAATTTAAAATTTTAAAATTATTATACTAATTTTTTTAAAATCTTTTAGGCGAGGAACTGGTGCATTTGCCAAGGCAAAATCCAAGATGGAGGACCTGAACTCTGGATACAAGCTTAGAGAAACCGACAATCGACTGAACCGAACAAAACATCGTCAACCTCCCAATCAGAAACCAGAATTTATCGATAAGAAACCTCTTTCAGAAAACACTATAAGTAGTCGATCATCTTCTACAGGAAGCGACACTAAGCCAAAAACTGTTACGCCTCTTAGTGTGAAAGATCTGCGACAGAAAGGTCTCACCAAGTATGACGCTGAACTCATAATAGCTCAAGGTTGTAAATTTTCAGATATCGATAACCACACTAACGGAATAACCCACGTGACTCGTAGAAGTACCTCAGAGAAAATGAGTTCTGCAAATAGTGTCCGAGAAGTTCAAGTTAGACCACATTGTGAGAGATCTGTTCGAGATCGCATCACTCGCAACAGGAGAAGTGTAGTTCGAAGAATGAGTGATTTAGATAGTTGTGTTAAGACCAGGCGTGGGGGAACGACAACAAAATCGAATCGTCTCCTTCGAAGGACAAACGGAAGATATGGCAAGTCTGAAAACAGTTCATTTTGCTCGACCATTGAGGATGACGATGACAATATCTCACTGTCCACATTGGCCAATCGTAGCACAGGAACTTTAATTGACGATATGCAAAGCAATGCGAGTAATAATTCTAGTGGAAGTGATAGTGGTTCAATGGGCAATTCTACCAGTCAGAAAGATAATTTGCGGAATATATGTAATGGGAAAGGTCATAGTATAACACTGGCCTCCAAACAGGGTATAACTTTAAGAAATCATAAGTGTCTCCATGAACCTGTAGAAACACTGAAAGAAAAAAATAGCACTGGCAATCGACCAGGAAATCATACAATTGATCGTATGCCTAATGGTTGCCTTAATAATGGGCAGTTATTAGAGTTAAAAGATGACGAAATATCCCGAAGGTCACAGGAAAAAGTTCATGACACAGTGGTTTCATCAAAAGAAAATGAAAATAATTCCACTGTTTTCGACTTGAGAGATGAGTCTCGCAGCTGCCACAAGAATTTAAATACACAACTTGAAATGCTCTCTTTAAAACATGAACAAAGGATGGGGGATTGGAAACCAAATGGGCAGTTTGTTCATAAAATAACTGTTGACCACAATCAGGATAAGTGTTGGGGCAGTCATTTGCAGAGAATAACATCACCGATATGTAATTTTCGTGCGAGTGGGAGTTTCCTAATGGGTACTCATTTGTCAAAAACTGGTGTGAGCGGTAATGGCAGTCAAGAGCTTCAGGATAGACTATCCGCACCATTTAACAGTAAAGATTATGATAAAAATAAAAAAAATCTTTTAGCAGAAAAATTTGAGGATTCTGACAAACCTGTAGATTTAACTTTGGTTGTGAAAAGTGAAAATAACTTTATTTCTTTACCTGCTAGGCCTATCTTAGAGAGTGAATCTGATAAAATAATTAGTGCTAAAAAATCTCAAAGGTACTCTGGAGAGATTGGTATGACTGCATCTTCAAGTTCTGATAGGGAGTTAAACTCAAATAGTACAACTACATTAGGAACCGTTAGAAAATCCCCAGAAGTCGCTTTTTCCGCACCTTTAAAGACTCATGACTATATAGGCACTGTTCCTGTGACTTCCAAAAATAAATATGAAGAGGGTTGCAGAATTATATCTGCAACTTCAGCAAAGGAATGTGGAGTTGTGGCAAATATCCCACAGAGTTCAAGAAGCTATGATGAGACTTTCGAAACTGCACCCAGAACAAAACTTGAAGATTCTCCAATAACTATGATTATGACTCCAGGAAAAGAATGTCTGCCTAAAGGGGAAAGTTTTTTTGTAACGCCCAAAATAGAAAGTGAGAAAACACCATTAAAACCATCTGCTGCTTTGTTATCAAACTGTAAAGAAACTCGTAAATCGGTTTCTTCCTTGTTAATTAAGAAATGTGATGTGATTAACAAACCTGTGTCCATTACTGAAGAAAATAGTTATCATAAAAAGATATTCTCAAAGCTTGAAGGTGAGCAGTCGAGGGAAACGTCTGAAAATACAGTTTCAGAATTTAATATAACCCATATTTTATCGTCAAAATTAGACTGTGAAGCGATTGATGTAGCTGTGATCCCCAGTAATAGAACAGAATCACAAACATTGGAAAATAACTATAAATTAAACAACATACCTTCTGTAATTGTTGGCAGGGAAAGTGATGTAAAAAATGGAATTGTGACTTCAATTTTAAATGAGTTATGTGGAGGGACCCAAGACACTGAATCATCTTTTGCCGTGGAGTGTGAAAAGATCGAAGAAACTACCACTTTACGTGGAATTATTGATGTTAACTCTCCAATTGTACCTGCTGCTGTTATGACTATTGATCAAGCTCATGAAAGGACTAAAGATATTTATGAGTTTGACGACAAAGATGATGGTGGTGTGGATGAACCGTTACTACTTCGCCGCTCAAGAATAGCAGCAGGACTTGTGCCAATAGCAAAAACTGCACCTGTCACTACTTGGAAACATTCTGAAGACATTTACGAAAGCAAATCGCCAGAGCTACCAAAAAGGCATGAACACCATAGCTTTAACCGCACAGACCACAATCATTATTCGTCCAGCAGCGACTCTAGCCCGATGAAACCGGAAGGGGGAAGACTGAAACTAACTTTGCGCATGAAACGTAGTCCTGTCCTTGATGAGGTTATTGAGTCGGGCAATAGTTTGAGCGAGGATAGCTATGAGCCAGAATACGAAGTACTGAGAGTTGAGGGTGTTGGTGACGAGAATGACTTAACAGACTACCACAGGACTAGTTCCCATCGTAAGAAAAGGCACAAGACGAAAGATAGAGAAAGAAGACGTAGGAAGTTTAGGGACATGTTGGAGGAAAGAGACTACGGTGAAGGTTGTGACAGAAAAATGTACATAAAAGAAGGGTCTGATAGAAGCTCCCGAGAACCCATTACTCATCCTCCGATGAAACGCTTAAGACTGATACTTGGAAATGAGTCTCGTACAATTGACTTTCCTGTTACTTCTAATACTGTTCCAGGTACCAAGTTTATTTGAAAAAATCTTGAAAGTCAAGGTTGGCATCTAAGGTGTTAAATCTGTAAAAGTTCAGTTAAGTACAATATCCATCAGTATATTTCTCTCTTTGAAAAGTTTTCAAACTATAACTTTTTTGATAAATTAAGTGATTTACCTTTTCAATTCTTAATCAAATGAAAATGCCCTCATAACTTTGATGAGTTGCAACAATTTCTTGTTGATATTTTTTCTTTGTAAATATCCTTTTTGTTAAAACATTTATAGGATTATTTTTATACTATTTATTATTACTATTATTATTTTTACATGCAGTTTTATTTTATAACTATATTCAATTAATATCTTTTATTGATTTGTATGGTTTATTATCAAACACTACAGTATGATAATTTTATATAGAAGACAAATAAAATTTCAACATCAATTTTCTCAATTTTAATTACATTCAAAACAAGAATACAAACATGAAATAAGCAATATTGCATCAACACATTTTCAAACTTCAAGTTGACTCATTTATTTATTCTAATTTTGTTCCACAAGGGGAAAAAAGAAGATAATGTTCTTGATTTAAGGTTTCTTTTCGCTCATAGCAAAATAAAAATTTAAAATACTTCAATTTCATAAAATTAACATCTAAATCACTAAAAAGTAGGCTTCCAAATATGTATGTTGGTCTAGTAAATATTGTTACATTGAATTATAAGGCTATTTTAATTACCTTTGCTAAGATGGCACAGACGAAGCCAATTGCTGCTGTGGCGTGTTGATGTCTGCTATGAAATGCATAAAACACCTCCCTCCCCCATCTATATTTTGAATTTACAATTCCTGTACATGTTTGTATCTAAAAAGGGTTGATGATGGCGTTCTTTAATATCGATACTAACATTTGCTGTCTTTCAGTATGTTTCCTACACTATACATTAAAAATTTGGTTCTCATTTATTTAAAAACGATTTGTTAATAGGGGAAAAGTAAGTTAATTTTTGGAAATAGTACAATTAAGTTAAAAATTGATTTTAAAATACAATTCAAATCTTTGAAATCATCTATTATTTGAAACAAAGCACTGAACTATAGTAGAAGGGATAGCTAGCACACCTAACTGGTCAATTTTTTGGTAGGAACTGTGACTGACAAAAACAGTCACACACAAACATATTTAAACACTAATTCTCACAAAAAAAAACTGGCTTCTTTGAGAGTTTTCAACGCTTTGTGCACAGGCTGAGTATTACAGTATTAATGGTTGAATGTTGATCAAATTTAGGAAAGTTTAAGTTTTTACTCTAAAACAAAATATATATAAGCCTATATTTTTGTGTAGTAGAAGTCGGGGCCATTTTTCTTAGTAAACGTGGATCCTTCCAACGCTGTGGGAGATGATGTGTCAGCCCCCTTTTACACCGGTGTTGATAGTAGGTGTTCGCGCACCAGACTTGACTATAATTATAAATCAAAAACTTCAATTTTGTTTTGTCTATGAATGTGAATTTTGAGGATACCATCTCACTATCATGGTCAAGATATTATGTATTATTTGTCGAAAATACTGTGACCCAGACCGGTTTTTTTTTTTAAATAAAAAAATACTCCCAAGAAAATCATGGACCATTGGTTTTTAACTTGGGGGCTGCAACATGTTTTGAATGGGGTCACAATGCATTCTGGAGTTATTCTTTTATATTTACATTTTAAAGTGATTATAGAGATTATAGGAGGGGAAAAATTCTAATAAATATCTAAGCAGTTAGTTGATTTAAAAAGCTATCGAGTTATTGCTCTGGCAATATGCTTGCGGATTCAGTTCACTGTAGCAGCCTCGTGTTAGGGCAAGGGGCGCTAGTAGCCTAACTTCCAAAATACCTTCTGGGCTCGTTGAATTTCTTTTGTGACAAGCAATCGTATAATCATTAAATAAGAAATTCATAGTAAATAAATCAAACACAAGTCATGTTTGGTTTTCAGTGATGAGGTTGAGGTTTCAAATTCCAGCTGGGTACACTGGGGGTGACTTTTTCCAATTGGTTTGCCTTTTCTCCCTCCACAAAACTAAAGGTACATTTCCTATAAATTCAATCTACCTCACAATTGTAATTAAATGTGGATAGACAGTAACTGTAGTAAGATTCAGTGAAAATAATCATAATTTAAAAACTAGAATATTAAAGTTTGTTAGGTTATCAAGGGGGCATGAGAGTCTCAAAGATAAAAATTGTAGTCAAACCTTGCAAATGGTTGGAAACTACCAGCTTAGACAAAATCATTTACGAGTGTGTGTATAAGTGCAGCTCAGATAACTATGAAAAATATATCCGCCCGGATATGGCTACAGTACTCTCTTCAGACTTAATCTCAAAGTTGTATTTAAAAATTAATTTTATAATTATGACTTGTGTTTTTAGAATTAAAAAAATAATTATACTACCTACCTTGGTGTGCTGGCTGACCCTCATTATTTGAATTATAATATTAATAATCTTAAAACTATTTTAAGAGCTTAGAAGATACTTTTTAACATAAAAGTCTAATCTTGTATGGTTTTTAAAAACTATTATTATTAATAGTTGTACATTCTTTTCGCTCTCAAAGGAAGCACTTTCCAATAATTATAATATGGCCTTATCTTATAATATTGAAATATATGAATTGAAAAATGACATCTAAACACAGGAACCAAACCCGGGACTTTTGGCATAGTACACCAAAGTTCTAACCACAGAGCTATCTAGTGGTTAATGCTACTATTTCAAACATTCTGGGTTCGATTACCTTGTCCAGGTGTCATTTTTCAATTTAAGGAATCTGATATCTAGGTATGATCATAACCATAACTAACAAATATAATAGTTTGGCTATATCTTATAAGTTGCACCATAGTGTAACTCAAGGTAAGCTTCCCACCTCTCATGGCTAACAAAGTGTATATAAGGATAACAAGAGTAATAAAAGAAATAAATATAATACTCGCTAAAAGGATTATATACTTTATCAAAAATGTGTTCTTGACCTTGATTTAGATTATTTCTACACTTAATTATTGTGATACCAGAAAACATGTTTCATCTGAAAATATCAAACTATCTATATAAGATGATCAGTGAATCCAAATTCAAGTAATAAAATATTATTTTCACCATAGCCCACCCAATTCTTTATTTGCTAATTATTGCCAGATACATTTATTTTCAAAGTATAAAATTTAATATTTAGTTCAGTGCTGAATTTTAAGACTAAATTCACCTAATTGACAATTGAGAATATTTCT
>CABEEJ010002179.1:108986-121069 GCA_901482245.1 Timema douglasi
CTAATCTAATTTTATAAGAGACATAACACCGTGTCCTAGCTATCATCACTAAAAGAGAAAGCCCCAATATATATTTGGTGATGGCTGTATTTGAACTCATGACCCCTAGTTCATTTGGCAGACTTAACTTGGCTAACGTTTTGGACTCTGTCTCTACTAATAATACTTGTTAAATAATTACGAATGATTATATTTAAACAGCCTAATTTCTAACTTGATTATTTTACCTAATGTTGGATTCACATTCATGCAATTTGCAAAAGTATTGACAATATTCTTGAGAAATAGAGGATACAATTTTGTGTTCATAATACATTTTCTCTCAAGACCTATATTCTTTAAGACAACTTATTAAAGATCACATTTATTCTTAGATAGGTTTTTTCATTCAACTTTCTAGTGACAATTTACCAATTGAGATAAATTAAATACATGTTTATTATTATTATTATTTTTCCTTTCCGATATATATATCTATACTCCATTTACCCTGAAAGTTAGAAGTCTTACTTTGACAAACTACACTATGCCCCTCTTTTAAAGCTATACAATAGTGTAATAATTCAAGCATACTATCTTTAAGGGTAAAGGAAGGGTACATTCTCAAAACCAAATATTTTCTTATGATTTTGGAAAAATAGACTTTTGAACATTCCTTTTTTTGAATTCTGCTCTAGTACTCTGAAAAATTCACTGATATTTAAAAAAAACATGACCAGTACATATGCAAATAGCATTGATGTGAATTTATCATTTTTCTGTTTTCTTTTAGGCTTTGACTTCGTCTTTGCTCACTTCATTCCTAATTCGTTGAATATTTCCATTTGACAAAGTTTTGCAAAAGAAAAGATATATAGGAAAATAAACAACCAAAGGTTTACACACAATTTGTAATTCAGATGGTCTATTTCTTATTATTGGTCTTTGTAGCTTCCTAAGTAAGCAAAATACATATTTTCTAAACCTAGGCAAGAGGAGAACTTTGTGAAATAAGATACATTTTGTGTTTATTAACTTGCACAAAAGTTGAGGCATTTTAAAATGTTCTCCATTAAAAAGTAATATATGTTTTAGAATATATTTGATAATCAAATACTATACAGACATATTTGTTTATTCAATTAGTAAATTATTTTAAATATAATTTCACTATCAAATTAGATATATTTAAAGTAAATTACAGTTCTTATATCTTTATTTGTTCACTTTTTAACAAACCGGTGTTCAAAAAGTACTTTAATCCTAATAGTGTGAATGTTGAAATGTTTTGTATGTTAAAAGTCAAAGTTGTTATTTTTCCTGTTTATATTTTTATTGACTGAATATTTGGTATGTAAATAACCTTTTTGTAGTGTTCTCTAAGTTATATAAACTGTAATATATATTTACAAAACCCGTGATTTTTTGTAAGGATTAACTACTGTAGTGAAACTTTGTAAGTTAGTGTGATGGTTAATTATCTGTCAGTTTGATATCCATAAGTAAACAGTCCAGGGCTCAATACATGGTAAGATAAGGAATTACCTTTGTGCTTTTCCATTTAAGAGTATTATTATTGCCTTCAGAGAATGTGTGTTTGTATATATGGCTTATATAAAGAGTTTAAATACTCTTTTAATATAAAGTGTTTTAACATTGGCTAATAACGTGAATGCCTTTATAAACAAGCGACGATTCCACTCCAGTAAGAATGGGACTCTTTAAATATCAGTTCCTATAAATTTTGAGTATTCTTTCGTCATTTTTATGTTTCATAATAATTCATTTTTATATAAATATGTAAAAATATATGTTTGCCTCTTTAGCTGCTTGCATAGTATTCTCATTTAATATGGGTATTTTTTTTCCTTTGTCTATTAAAACATCATGTTGGCTAATTTTTTTTTTTTCTTTGTGTAGTGTCGTGTTAAGAAAGAGGTCAACATTTAAAAAATGTAATTATAGTATAAACTAGCTATCTACATATTGTATTGAAATTATTATTTGATTCTAGGTATTGTACCACACACATACATAATTCAAATAATATAAAATGTTAAATATGTTCAAACAAATGCCTCGGTTTTGGTTTCCGTGTCATGGGTGTCATTTATCAGCACTTATTTGAATTAAATTGCCTGTTTATAGTCGTGTGGATTTAATACCTCCTCCTAAAAGTCAACTATTTCAATTACACACGATTAAAATATGCATCAACGCCGACAAAATCAACTGGCAGATAATATGCTACTGGTTTTTCTTTTTGTGCATTCCTACATTATTTGCTGCTAAGCTAAGGTAGTGGGCTACTTTAGTTCACAAGCAATCTATACACTGCCACTTTATTATTTAATGTAAGATTGTGGGGATCCCTGTAAATAAAATTTTGATAATTTAATTTTACTACTGATAAAATGTTTTACATTTTTAAATGAGTAATTGATTTACTGACATTTTGAAAAAGTATCTTAGGATAATAGCTGAAACTATTTTTGTCTTGGTTATAGACTGGCCGATTTCTGATATTTTTGAATGTACTAAATTTATGTTTTTATGAATAAACAAAAACTTGTTGAAAAGCAGAACATTACTAAATTTGCTAGCAAGAATTCTAGTTTATGCAGACATGCCAAAAATGAGCAGAAATAAGCAGAGCATTAATATAAATTAGTTTCTGTGATCTCTTTTATTTACATTTAGCTAAATATAACTATTCTTATATAAATATTCTTTATATTACACATATGCACTAATAATTATGTTTGAATTTTTAAGAATGAAGCAGTAAAACTTATCTCTATTTTTATGTTAAGATTTTCGACTCAACTTGCCATGTTTGTTTTGCTTTAACCTAATTTTATGTTAATGTAAATAATTTACTTCTGTAATTTTGTTTGTAGGATAATTTGTTTTTTTAAAACTCCTTTTAAGGTAAAGCATTTTGTATGCATGCTTAAAGTGTCCTTTAATGTTGGAAAGTATATTATTCCATCCATTTTTGGTGTGGAGTTTAATTTATAAACATGCAGTTTGTATCTTGTGATCAATTTCTAGTGTTATTTATTTTAATATCAATATTATATTTTAATATTTACGTGAGTTCTTAAGTTTTCTAGAGAACTACTGTAACTTCCTTATAAATATTTATACATGTTTTTTTAATCAAGTAAATAATTATTCACTTTTGCAGATTTTATTTTCTAGTTGGGGTGTGCGAAGGCCAATTTTTTAATCTGAAGGGAATAGATTAAATATTCTTGAAGCCAGATTGAAGTTTGAATATTTCTTGCTAATTGCTTTATGCTTTAAAAATCTTATATTGTTGTTATTTATATATCATTATGCCCTAAAACTATTAAAAAAATGTTTTATTGCAATTTTTTTTTTTCTATTTTGATAAATTCAGTTATTTTCACAACTTAGAATTCATTTCAGTTTTTCTCTTTTCCATATGATTTTTAACAGATCAAAATGGCAATAATTGACCATAAAATAAGTAGTTTAGCTAACAATATCATTATTAGCAAAGCTTCATTTTCGTCTAAGCCGGAATGTTTTTTCAAAGCAAAATCGAAGCTAATGTTGGTTTTGAAACCAAGTTGAAGTTTTGAAGCTTCGCACACCCCTCCCTATTTTCTTGTTTACCTAATTTGTCTCCAACATTTCTCTGACATTCATAATTTTAATGTTTTAATATCGGGAGTTGTTTATAAAATATACAATTTAATTTTAATTCAATTACTCTGTGAGTAAAATGGGGTCCATGAGCATTATAAAACAATGACTCAGTCTTATGATTGCTCGCTATACTTTCCATAAGTTTTTTAAAAGTTTTTATCTGTTTAAGGCTTTTGAAATTTAATCATTGTTTTGCTTTATCCATCATGTTTGAATAATTAATTCATCAACATTAACAAATAAACTTTAACTGTGACTTACAAAAATTTAAAGATCAGTCAAGTATACTATGGATTGTAATAATAAAATGTTTTTGTATTAAAATTTTTATTAATTTGTACAAATTTTATACCTCTTACAGATGTTTTAAAAATATACACATACACTAAAATCTGGGCCTTTTGGATTGGTGTGCCAATTCTTTACTTTTGAGATATACGGGCTTCTCCTTTGTAATAGCTGTTATTTTAAGTTAAGAGTTTGTTGTGAATTCTTTCAAGGTGTCTCTTTGCCAGGAAAACCTTGAATTGTAAGGAATTTCTCTTTGCATGGGAAACCGAGGAATTTTGGGGGTTATTCTGGAAATTTTTTGAATTTTCAACATTAAAAAACTTAGATATTGAAAGTCCATATACTTTTTAATAATAAAAATATAAAATTATAAGACTTTTTAGAGTATCTAAAAATCATGTGTAAAAAACTGGAATTACCAGCGAATTTTGTTCCTAAGATTGAGTAGACACCTTCGCTTTGTTCCGTCACATAATACAACACAGCCAGCCACAAGTTCATAATAGATTATGTTTTTAAAATGGGTGGCGCATGATCTTGGACTAAAGACAGATCTGTATAGTTCAATATTAAAGAATCAACACTAATACAAAGGTCCTTAGTTCAATATGTTCTTTCCAGTTGAATTTTTTTTAACATAAATTAAGTTTAAATAATTCAGTTATAATAATGGCTTCATTCCCCCCCCCCCCTTAACTGGGATGCTCTACTTACATTTGAGTAAAGTCTTGTACTCCAGTCACAGTTAAAATTGAATCATATACTTATGTGAAGAAGTTAAAAGGTTTTATCAAACTAAATGGGATTTAAGTTGTAAACATATTAGCTTGCAGAGTTCTACATAAAAGAAAATTATTTTTATCTAACGACTTATATTAAATTTTGACCCTTGTCTAAGCAACAATAAACAATACTCTAGTAGGTTTTTTTTCTCCATATTATGTATATAAAAACAAGTTAACATTTCTTTTTATGAAGAATTTGTTATATTTGCACGAGAGTGCATAATTCAAAGCCATTTTTGTATGAAGATACTAGTGGTGTGCAAACTTTTTATTTATTAGAATTTAATCTGCCAAAATTGGCTGAAAAGTACTGTAGCTTTTACTTAATGTATTTTACCCTAATTTTGTAGATCATCTCATTGTATGTATGCATGTATACTGTGATGTTAAGACTACTGTATACTAGAGTGTGTGTGATCTCAAATTGTTAATTGCTACTGCACTTTGTTGATTGTGAAGTGATTGTGACTAGAATAAATGAATGAATGCAAAAATGTACATCTATTCTGTGTTAAGTTATTTATTTTGTTAAATTAATTTGAATTCAACCCAGACAAACTAAGTTGATGCTAATTCCGCTGTTTAATTTTATATTTTTTTATGCATTCCCAAGTTTTATATGGGCAAGACTTTTTTAACACCACACACAATACCTTATATTACAAGAATGTTAGATATGACATTCTTTGATTACTCTCAACATTTTATTAAAAATCATCATCATCTACATTATTTCCATACTGTGGCAGGGTCATTTTAGTAAAATGCCTAAATCTTCCTCTCACTTGCACGTTTTCTGTTATAGGCTCCTTCCATCTCTTTCTCGGTTTGGGGGTATTTTTCCCCACTTCATTTCCATCATTTTCTTTGCCATTCTCTTCTCCATCCTCATTACATGCCCATACCATCTCAAGCACTCCCTGTACCTCAACTCTTCTCCGGATAACTTTATTCCTAATCTGGTTTCTCCTCGTGGCAGCTAACATACTCCGCACAAACTTCATTCCCAAGGCCCCCACTTTTCTATAACTTTATTCCTAATCTGGTTTCTCCTCGTGACAGCTAACATACTCCGCACAAACTTCATTCCCAAGGCCCCCACTTTTCTATAACTTTATTCCTAATCTGGTTTCTCCTCGTGGCAGCTAACATACTCCGCACAAACTTCATTTCCAAGGTCCCCACTTTTCTATAACTTTATTCCTATTCTGGTTTCTCCTCGTGGCAGCTAACATACTCCGCACAAACTTCATTCCCAAGGCCCCACACTTTTCTAGTCACTCTTACATTCAAGGTCCATGTTTCTGGGTACAAAGTATGTCCTGTATAACACTTCCTTACACTTCCTTACACTTTAAGGGGACCTCTCTTCATAGCAGGTCTCTTACACACTTAAAAGAATAACTCCACCTGCTGTACTCTTCTCATTAGATCCTCTCTACTTCCACCTTTTTCCTCAATTATGCCTCCAATATATTTTATGTTCTTTACTTTTCTTAGCTTCTCCATCCAACTTTATAGTTTTACTAGGCCTTATCCTCTTCCTTATCATTACCATCACTTTACACACGCTTTCACTTCTTGTTGAATGAGGAAACATTTGAACAATGATCTGGAATAATCCTTTAGACACACAAATTAAATTACAGATAGTCACACAGTCAAAGGTGCCAATCTTACAAAAGAATTTCCAGTGATCCCCAGGGTGTTCAAATCTTGTCCATGTTCTCTAGTTGTGTTATTCTGTGTATCCCCCCCCATCACTTTCCTCATTTAATATATATTTCCTTCCCAATCCTTACCACTTAAATTAAGTTGTTAATGACCTTGGTATTAAACTATCTTTGGTAATGTCTTTTAGATGTTTTTACATTATATTTGAGAGAAGGTATAGAAAAGGTGGTTAGAAACCTATAAACGCAACAAACAAAATATGGCTTTTACAACACAGTTTACACTTTACATTACTGCCATAGAAGTAAAAGGTAATGGCTGCTTCTTGAATAAAATCAGTTGTTAATGCCCACCTAGGTTTCATTTTATCGGAACTCATGAGCAAGTGCTAAACGCAACTTCCTAAAGGAGGAAACAAAAAAAGAAAAATTGTATAGAATGATGTCACTAATAAAAAAAAGGTAATTTCACCTTATTACATGTAGGGGGATATGTTTGTTTACATTTGAAAGAAGCAAATGGCGGTGAGTTTTCTTCAGCATACACACACAATTTGGAAATCACACTACTACACAGTTATTTATCTGCATCGATATATTGGCATGCTTCTCGAATGAATTCACACATATCAGCAACTAAATGACTGGTCTTGCAAATACCTTATCTTTAATGACACCCCAAAAGAAGAAATTCAAAGGGGTTAGGTCGGAAGATCTTGACGGGCATTAATTTGACACACGTTAACCTATCCATCTATTGGGAAATTCTTTGTCAAGTAAGGTACGCATATTGGGCAGAATGAAAGTAGTACTCCACATTACCTTGTAACTGTGGAATGACAGTGTTCCTTATCATGTTAAAATACAGTTGTATATAAGGCCTGTCCATACTTTAACCCCAGGTCACAGACTCTTAACCTTACAGGGGTTTAGCTTCGCTCCTTTTGCCAGCTTGACTACTTAAACTAGTGATAGGCAGGACCGGATGAATAAAATTGATTCATTCCCTTGCCAGAAGTGCTGAGGAAAATCAACCTTATGATTATTGTTTCCAGGCTCTCTCTATACAGGTCTTAATTTCTTTAGCTTCATTTTCAATAAATAGTCCGTATTGCTACACAATAATCGAACTTACGCTTACGAATGGTTCTAAGGCTAATTTAATACAAAGTGTAAGTGGTTATACAGTTTTCAATCTAATATAAGCCAAAAAAAATTTGAATGAAAATTACAGAATGATTTGATTATTTAAATTTTACCTTCCTAATTAATTTACGCAAATAGCCCGAACAGGTTGAGAGATTTCTTTTTTAACTTCGACTTAAATTTATTAAATAGATAGGTTTTGTTTTATGAATTAATAAAACCTTGCCCGGCTGTAATATTCAGATCATTATAATTTTATTCAGTGAAATAATTTTACATTCTTATAATACACAATATCATATACAGCAAACTTATGTCATCGTTTGTCGAGTATTATTTGTATGTTTGATTATTAGTCAAGCTTTCAGGAGGCATAAAATTGATTCAGATATTTAAATCGAAAGTATTTGATCCCCTATCCGATATATTTAACTAGTAGGTATTGTAAGTTTTTTTTATGTATTGGAAATATTAGAGGGTCAATTATTTAGACTCTTATAAGCACAAAGGGAAACGTATGTTCTGTATTTGATTAATAATCTTATGCAAAAGTATTTCTATTGATGGCGAGGTACTAATGTTATTAATGCGTTCACTGTATATTATTTTGTTGCGGTTGTACTTTGATCTTTGGCACCGGCACAAGGAACTAGTGATGGTCACAATCGAGTAACTTGATTGTACTGTGTAATCGGGATTACTCGAGTAACTTTACTCGGACCTTGTTATTATTTTTTTCCTTGTGAGTGTGGGGAATGCCAGGCCTCCACCGTGATTAGGATTCCACGTTAAACTGTAGGTCCTCCATTTCATCTCACAATACCTCTACCATTACACATTAGCGTAAGTGCGTATAAACCGAACGGGTAGTAAGACGCGGTGATAATAATAATATTTTCTTTTCTTACCAGCTAAGTGAGAATCGACCTTATTGGCTGGACTGTTTACTATGCTATTATCATTTAATTTATAGCTCATTTTTCCACCAACAGTTTCTTTTGCTACGCAAAAATGACCCTTTATGGTTTAAATGTTGCACGTGCCTTTTCAATACAAAATACTCGCAGATGTAAGGTACACAATCGAAAAGCATGCTAACTAAGCGTATCACATTACCGATTCTTTTTAAAATTACTTTTAATTACTCGATTCTTAGAATTACTCAATTGTGACCATCACTACAAGGAACTAAATACAGTAATAGAAAAGTGTTGATAACCTGCAAACGCAAAGGAACGCGTGTTGGAAGATCCGAAAGCAGGGTAAAGAGAAAGCACAAAGCAAAATCAGCAACTAGTAATTACTTCTAATTAGTAGTAGTAATAGCTAGCTAACATCCGATTATTTTCGACTCTTTACTACTTCTAAAAATCATTCAAATGATCGATTCATTCAATTATCTTTCAATGAATCGAATGATTATTACGTTCTTAAAATCATTCTATTATGCCAATCACCTACCTTCAACACTGAGCTTCGCTAGTGTCACTGCTGGGTGAAGATAGGACTAACAACAGTGATCCTAGTGTTGAAGGACTCAAGCTGCCAAAAGGAGAGTACCCATTTTAACCTAGAGGTATGTCTGTTTATATTATTTGTCTGTGACCTAGCCTAATGACATATTAACGTTTTCTTTTTTCATTAAACCGTGTTGAATAATTCGATACTATTTTAATGTTTTCACAGTACTGACAGTATTTCATACAGTTTTTGTTAAAGAATAATACTAATGACACAATTGCACATGTACATATAGAGCCTAGGTACTTATAAAATCAAGTCTTGATTTTTGACTAGAATGTATAAATAAGATCATAGCCTATAATAATTTCAACAAGTCTTACTTGATGCTGAAGAAAGAGAGAGAGTTTTATTTTTGATCGTAAATAATACAAATAAAATTGACCACTGATTTTGCTCAGAAAATACTTGCGTACACTTGCATTTACGGGCCACCAAAATTTGCCACCTTTGCCGCCTACAAAGAAATACGCCGCTTATTACAAATACATCCACAGGAGATTAGAAATAATGGTCTACACAATGTCTTCCTGAAGAAGACAAATTTCTTTTTTATTTTAATAAAGTCACATTCACCATTACTGTTTTGTTGGCAATCTGTCGTTTATTTTGAAGGAGTTTAGCTAGATTTTCTAGATTTTACATTTTATAACGTGGTTTATCTAAAAAGTATGGATTTAGTTACGTTTGATTGAATTTGATCTAAGAAGTGATTAATTTACATTTCGCAATAGAAAATGCGTTAAGTTCCGCTTAGAATTTTTTAGTTCGCAACGTCAACGCTGCGCGCGCTAGCGATGTGTTTCTATTTACCAATATTAGAGTAGCATTTCTACACATACCTATTCCTTTTCTATGTGTTTGTAAAAATGGCCTCTTCAATGGACGTTGATGATGAAGAAGTTGAGCTTCCTACGTCTAGTGGAGGCAAAGGAGAAAAGAAACGTTTTGAAGTTAAAAAGGTACTTAATATTCGTAATTTAAACTATTTAATATCTTTCTACATTTTTCATATTTTAATAATTGTTTAGATTTTAAGTTATGGATCAGCCTAGAATGAACTTGTCAATTTTATCATTCTGTATTTTATATGGACTTAATTTAGTTTATTTAGTAAAATGTAAGTCATTGTATTTCTCTAGAGTTGAGGCTGATTATATAGGCATATTTTCAAACTAAATTGTATTCGTTTCCCAGTCTGTTTAGTCACATTTTACCAGAATGTCAACTAATCTTAAGATTAATATAAAATGCTTATGAATATAATAAAATGATTTGACCACCTATTTAAGCCCCATCTACAAATTTTATCCATTGGTTTAGTCCGTATCCCGTGGTTCGTAAGAAATCAATGCCATAGTGTCAGAATGCTCTGTCTACCGTCTCCTAATGCACAAGTCCTTAAAGCCCCAACACAGACTCCATATCCGTAGGTCCGTAGTCCATACTCCGTGTTGTCGGTCTATAAGAAATTCTACTGGCGATTACAAAGTCATTATCCATTATCATGTAACTGTTTCAACCAATGGGATAGTAAGAGACTTCGTCTGGTGGTCTAGGGGTAAGGTGTCAGACTTCTATGCTGGCGTCCAGGGTTCAATCCTTGGTCCCGGCAAAGATTTATCTGAATACCAAACCCTTCCTTCACCTCTGACAAGACATCTTGTGAATGTGGGGAAATGCCAGGCCTCCACCGTGGTTCGGATTCCATGTTAAACTGTAGGTCCTCCATTTCATCTCACACTCACCCTACCATTGCACATTAGCGTAAGTGCGTATAACCCGAACGGGTAGTAAGACGCGGTGCTAATAATAATATAGAGGCTGAAGGGAATAAGGATTCTTACCTACTAAATAGTTTGGAAAATTCAAATTTAAAAATATTTTTAATCATAGTTATTTTTTTTGTATTACCTTCCTTGTAAAAAAATGTGCGGTCTCCCAGAAATGGCAGCCTTCCCATTTCCTTGTATGTATTACATATTGTTATTAATTGTTCATTGATACCAGTAGGCTTACCGGTACCAACATTTAATTTTACATCTTGAGGGTAAGAAGCATTGGAGTGTAATTCCGGAAGGCCTTGGTTTAATTGTTGATTTTCATAGACTTTTCTTTTTTTCGTAGACTCACCACTACTGCAAGGTCTATCTCTCAACCACACTAGGGGAAATACTATCGCTACTTATGACTGAGTTTCTCCTGATCACATAGTTTACATTTTACAAAACTTGCAATACTCCCTTGATCCTTACTTCAAGGGTTTTCTTAGGGATGTTTATTAGATACGTGATATTCAAGCTTATCACATCTGCCACGCCATTCACAATAAGCACAGTCGACCTCTTTGTTTGCTCTTAAAAGTCGACATAATAAACATTTGTTTCACTAAACCATCTAATTTATTACATTTATCTATTGAACAATGTACAACCCTTAATAGGTCCACTAAAAACAACTCCATGGATACACAACTATTACAATACACATGTCACGAGTTTAAACTGCGCGCACATCGCCATGTAGTTAGGCCGCAACTCTTCGTGCTTGCACCGGCACTGCTTCACTATGGCACATACTGATAGTGCAAGTGTTGAGTGTCACAGGCCTTTGTTTTTCATACAAATGAAACCACCATATCAGAACTATAATATACTAAAAACGTCAACAAAATGGTTAGACTTTTCCCTGCTCCAAATTTCCCCAGGAATGCTTTAATTTCCCCTGAACCTCGATCGCGCGTTCGGGCATATTCTGCACCCCTGTCTAACTCCACAGGTATAGGGTGACTTAGTGGTCTAGGGGTAAGGTGTCAGACTTCTCTGCTGGGAGTCCGGGGTTCAATCCTCGGTCCCGGCACAGATTTATCTGATTGCCAAACCCTTCCTTCACCACTGACAAGACGTGTATTAATCACAACTTCAGAATGTGTGGAATACCAGGCCTCCACCGTGGTTCGGATTCCACGTTAAACTGTAAGTCCTCCATTTCATCTCACAATCACCCTACC
>CABEEJ010002180.1:0-19485 GCA_901482245.1 Timema douglasi
ATTTTTTTAGAAACTCACTGTAAAACATTATGTATTTTCTTTTATTATATTATTATGCCCGTGCGAAGCCGGGTTGGGCTGCTAGTAGTATATAAATGTAATTTCCGATACATCTTTCTGCTCAAAATGCGCTGCCTATAAATTACCAGTAAGTATAGAGTCATGTAATTACACAGTTACTATAGCAACATAATAGCTACACTTAAGTTTTGTAATGCAACCCTTTCCACACGCAGTTCTAATATAAACAGTAGCTAATATGTACCACCATTTTTAGCGGCAAGTGGAATCTACTCACCAATATTACTAATGTATTTATGCCCCAAGAACAAAAATGTGGAGTAAGCTTCCTTGTATTCTAGCCCCTCCTCACCTTTTAAAAATCCTTTTGCGACGTATTCCCTTCTAGGTGTGGTAGCGGGCCTAGACCGTCCCAACAATGGCGTGTTGAGGACTCCAATCCCTCCACCTGTAGTGATCCCCCCACTGACCCCCCAGCAGCTGAATAACGCCGCCAGTCTGGCGTTGGAGCGGATTAGACAACTGGAGCAGTTTGTGTCGGCGCTGTTCGCCAACAACGTGGTGGTGCAGAGCGGGAGCCCAGCTGCCTGGCACCAGGAATTCTTCCAGTCGACCAACGCCACATTGGAACAAGGCGCGCTGGCGCAAAAGAACGTGGAGGCCAGTCTCAGTCTCCTTAACCAGTGAGTGTGGGAATCACCGCCAAGTTAGCGCCACTTTCAAACACATTTTAATATTTTTAAATTGTTTTCGTTGAAAACCTACTGGAATTGTTAAAATTATCTGTGCATTGTCCTTTAATAAGCATTGTTTGGAATTTCTTACGAATTTTAAGTAGATATCTCCATATTTAGGTAAAAGATCAAGAAAGTTTGTGCGGTGCACCGTACCGCTTATTTAAAGATAATAAGATATTACAAAAAATATATACTTAGAGTAGTACTTAGTATTTGAAAAAGTGTTTCATATAAAATTTTATATATATATAACTAACCCATAATTTTAAGGGCCCTTTAAGGTAAATAACAAATTACAGATAAAATAAAATTAATAATGGGGTCAACTAAGTAACCAGAATAATCAATACTTAACTTATAATGTAAAAAATATAATTTTTTAAATTGTGTTATATTTGTTATTTTTTTTAAAAATGTACTTGTTTTTAGCCACACCGGTATTCATGTAGTCCAAACAGTGATTTTCGCAATAGACTGGGTCGCTAGTGATGGGTCTGAGTTCAAATTTCCACTGAGTACTCTCTGATTTTAGATTGCGTTTTTCCACCCTCTCTTCACGCAAATTCCAATGAATTTATAAATATATTCTCCTTACGCTTGTATGCTAAGCTGTTAATTAATGCTTCATGCAGTAAGTTTAAAATTAAAAATGAATTTGTAATTTGTTTTATTCTTCTCCCTGACATGTCAAATCGTAAGTCTTCCATTGCAGCTCAGTTGACAATGTCCTTGTTCACTGTCCTTCAGATTTAATCTAACGGCCGACCAGGGGACATTTGCTCTACCCACCTTCAGCATCCTGAACACGGTGATAGCTGACACCTGCCCCCCGTCAGCCAACTGTCAGCCCACCAGATACCGGTCAGCTGATGGTGCCTGCAACAACCTGTTGCATGACCGCTGGGGAAAGACAGGGTCTGCTCTTCAGAGGGTACTTCCTCCCAAATATGGGGATGGTGAGTCACTCCACGGGGTATACCGTTCTATAAGATGGACTAAGATCACTGACGACATTTAGTCCTCCAGCTTATCTTATTAATACTAACCAAGCTCCTCCTTATTGCAGAGTGGTTAAATTAGTCAAACACAAGTTTAGGGGAGGGGGACCCTGGTCATATTCCGTGTGGGTTGATCAAGATATATCCTATTTATGTACTGGTTCATTCAGCATTCTCATTATTAATTATTTTGGTATTAGACCTGGGCGTGTATTATTAGGAATAATCTCGTAGATAAATTTATTGTGTGAGTCTTAGTATCTAATTATTAAATATCTAGTTGATAGAGTGGGGTTTGTAATATAAGACCCTAGTACTAGCTTAAGTTAGTTTATAAGCCCCCATTGTCCAATTAGTTAATATATTTTATATATATGTGCTATGGATGGGTGTGCAACATTAGACGCAAGGTTCTATGTTAAATTAATTTATAGGTTCTGCTATTCAATTAGTAAATATCTAGGCACTAGGATTAGTTTTGTATTGGTAGACATATTACCGCAAATAAGTTAAAGTGTAAATCCTGTTATTAATTTAGAAACTTATTTAAAGTTATTTCACTATAAAAACTCCATTCTTTTAACACCTTTACTATAAAATTGAGTTGTTTTAGAGATTAAACGCTTGCATTCTGAAGTAGTGAAATATTTAGGTGGTAGGACAGGGTGTATGGTATTATATGTATAGTTACCATATGTAAATCTATTAGCAAGCACAGGCAGGGGGGGGGGGATATAATTGAAATTCTGTTCAGTAAAATTAATTTAGTATGTAATGTAGTTCTTATGAAGTCCTAGATGTGAATATCTGGTTCCAGGTGTGAACACACCGAGGAGTACGGCAAATAACGGAGAACTACTTCCCAGTGCTAGGGTTGTCAGCGTGCAGTTCACCACAGATGCTGATATTCCTCACGAAAACTATACACTGCTACTCATGCAGTGGGGGCAATTCCTCGACCATGATCTAACCCACACGCCCATCAGCAGGGGTGAGAGCTACAGACCCATTAACTAACTCTAGCTTATTCTATGATACTGTCCTCCATGATCCCTGTTATTCAAGAACTGAAACGCTGGCTACCTCTAGTAAATGTCTCAGCTACTGGTAGTCCATGTTCTCCTTCCATGATCTGAGAGCACTAATGACCTAGTCTGGAGCACTGGCTACCTCTGTTAATGGCCCCAAACACTAGTAGTCCAGGTGGTCCCACTATTGTATAGAGCACGAATGCGTTAATCTAGAATGGTGAAGGAGTGTGGATTTTCCTTTTGTAAAATAAATGGATCGGTTATAGTATCAATCTAAAATGTTAACGTAGTCATGTCTGAATTGTGCAAATAAAAATGTGAGTGGTTTCAGTCATCATATTGGACAGTTAATTCGAGTTTGTCTCCAACGGTAGTGACGCTTAACATTCTGACGGTGTCCTTATCGTCTTGTACAAGTCAGAGTAGGGCAGGGTTGTCCTGTAGAAAGAATTGAGACATACATACTGACTGATTTTCTCTAAGTAGTGATGACGCAAGGTATTTTAATAATGTCCTTGTTGTCTGCTATAGGCCAGAGTGGATCAGGGCTGTCCTGCTGCAGGAATGGAGACGTGGTTTCGCAGGAGTTGAGACATCCCGACTGTTTCCCGATAATCTTACCCAAGGACGACCATATCTTTGCCAAGTTGGGAGAGCACTGCATGGAGTTTGTCCGTTCACTGCCAGCCCCCCGACCAGAGTGCAACTTTGGGCCCCGCGAACAGGTTATACGAGACTGGCAATTGGATATTTTTGACTCTAACTTGAGGGACCGGGCGAATGGAGCTCAAACAGAATCACTTGAGATGTTCCTCCTGCCATCCTCCCAATGTTATTTATATCCACTTTTCTGTATAACTCAGGCGGCTTTTTCTTTTATAAAATCCACCTTAATCTGTCTCCATTGGTAGAATAATTTGAGTTCCTAAAGGTCTATCTTGAATGTTTGGAAATACCAAAAGGAAAAATTGAGGGGTAAAAGTACTTAAGAAGCTAAAAATATACTCATAAATAATTGTCCATATTATAGATAGCATTATAGAGAGCATGTTTGAATATCGACTTACTAGTGACTTCAAGTGGAGTGTTAACAGGCAAGAGAACGGTGATACAGAGAACTGATAGCCTATTTAGGAGCACAGAGTATCTTAAACAGGGCTGCTGTTTGAATAATGGCTGAATGGAAATTTCAACTTGAATGCTATTAGGAATAATTACAGTGCTGAAGAATACAATATAGCTATGAGTTCTAGGTTATAGTAGCTTGATTACATGTCATGATACAAAGTTATTCGGTGAGTGCAGATGAACCAGGTATCGGGTTACCTGGATGGCTCCAACATTTATGGGTCTACGCGAGGAGGCCAAAGGGAGATCCGTGAGTTCACTGGAGGACGTCTCAAGGTGCAGAACGTCAGAGGGAAGTCCTTATTACCCCAGAACGAGGACGAGTGCGTGGATGATACCCAGACCTTCGCCTGCTTCAAGGCGGGTACGTCCGTTTCACAATCATTTGGAAAAATTTATAACAATACTCGAATTCAGAAAAGTTTGATTCTTCCTGCTTAAAACCCTCACTTACACTTGACTGACCTATACGTCAGTTTTTTTTACCCTCCCTTCCTTTTTTGTTGAAGAAAACGACTTGATACCTAAATGATTAAATTATACAAAACAAAGCCTAGTGTACAGGCTGCCATACACGTGAATATTTTAAGAATATCTTGATGTTGTAATTAAGTAGAACCCCCCATAAGTGAACATTTTTATCTAAATGGTGTGGCTATTGGTGGGAAAGCTGCGGTATGAATTCAAACTGGGTATAATGAGGGTGGTTTTTTTTTCCTAAATGGTTTCCCCACTCTCCCTCCAAATAAAAGTGGGTAACTTCCTCGTTACTAACCCATTAGCTTAATTTAACCCGAATGGGTACTACGACATGGGGGAATAAAATTAGGAAGAAGTTCCAAAATAATTAATGTGATGATGAGAACTTGAGAGGTTGTTAAATTTAAAAGGACAATGGTATTATTCAAATGAAAAAGTGATCTCACGGTCGGTAAAAGAAATGTAAACAACGTCCCTATTTTGTAAAGATGTAATACTGAGCGAAATATTTGGGATGTTTATTTGTTCAGGTGACTCCCGCGTCAACGAGCAGGTTGACCTTGCGGTGATGCATACCTTGTGGATGCGAGAGCACAACAGGGTGGCCACCCAACTCGCCCTCCTACACCCTAACTGGGAGGACGAAACCCTCTTCCAGGAGGCCCGCAGGATTGTTGTGGGAGAGATACAGCACATCACTTACAACGAGTTTCTGCCACTCATTCTAGGTATGAGGATGAATTGTTGTTAATAAAGTAGAAAGTCCATAAAATATCGGTGATCAATCCTTTTAATGTAATAGTTGACATTCAAATGCCAATTACAGAAATATTATATTAGAACACGCCTTTAAAAAACTGAACACAAGACAGTACATCTAATACTGAACACCCAGCCCTATCACCTAGCTATTTACTAAATATGTACCAGGACTTCTATGGGCAATAATTTAGACTAGGAAAGTGTATCTAATTCAATACACAGCCCTTTAACTAAATGGAAATAATGGCAAACCTGCTTACAAATATTAAATATTTTTGTGAGAACCATTCGGATTAAATTCAGTGTCCCCTAGGAATGGTATTTCTCTCTATAGACCCTTAACCACGGATATTGCGAATAGTTTCAGGCAAGGACTAAGCCTTGCTTATGTTTTAAAGAGGAGCTAAGAGTGGTGAAAGAGAATTTCCATAGTCCCTAGATAAACGTTTCTCTCGTATCAATCCCCACAAAATGTACGGTATCCTCTATCTTCCCTCTCAGGTCGAGACTACATGGACAGGTTTGATCTGACACCCAAAGAAAGCGGCTACTCCCGTCTGTACGACGATACGCTCAACGCTGGCATCACCAACGTATTCTCCACGGCGGCCTTCCGTTTCGGTCACACACTCGTTCAAGGACACATCAAGTGAGTCTCCTCACGAGTGTATTTAAACAGAGAGAAGATAATGTTGAAGGTCATATGGTCTGTTTCGTAATATACTTGGTTTATGGTGATGGGGGAAGATCAAGGTTTGAATCTAGGCTGGGTGCATTGGGGGAAGTTTCCTGTGAATTACTTATCCGAGCTGCATGCAAACGTGTGTGTGGATCTTATAAACAACCTTTCTTATACCCACCACTTAAATTAAACCATTAGATGTGTTTGTGCTCAGATTATTATTAATACCCTAATTATTACCGTAGTGGGATATGGAAGAGAAAGGCAGAATTTAGGAGAAGAAACCATTAGCAAAAAAAAAAAGTACACCCTGCTAGAATTGAAATTCTTATACCCCATCAACAACGAAATCCAAGCAATACTAGACTAACACCTCTGATAATGTTTCCTCTTGTGGTGGGCTAATTTGGATGTATCTAAATGGAGAAGAGTGGTCAGGGAGGATTTCTATAAAAGGTAATTAGTACACAAATGGAGCTATGGCCTCTGGGACTACACTAATTTCGAGTAACTAGTGAACGATGGGACCTCACGCCTCTTGGAGAGTAAATGTTGACCCCAACCAAATTCAAATTGAGGTCTCTCATAGTAGTCTCAAGTATAACACCACCTCTACGTTCTATAACCTTAGAAGAGGCATCCCCAGTGTGACGCTAGAACGGAAATTTAAGGACTGGAAGAATTAACCTTCTTTGTGTCTTCAAGGGCTTTCAGCCGCTTTGGGTCTGTGAGGGACAGCGTGATGATGCACAAGAGCCACTTCTCGCCCTTCGCCCTGTACAAGGAGGGAGCGTTCGATGACTACCTCAGAGGGCTCTCAACTCAAACCTGCCAGCGCTTTGATAGGTTCTTCTCCAATGAGGTACGAGGATGTCATAGTAGCTCTGTTTGTATATGGAAGAAGGCACAGGAAAGAAGGATAGAATCACATAAAAGGGAACAAACACAATATGGTTGTACAGTGAAAAGAAAAACACAATTCACAAATTGCATGGCTGCCCATGGACAAAGAGGTAATGGCTGCCTCTTGAAGAAAACCGATTGTTATCGACCAATCCCTCGATCTAGGTTTAATTTCATTGCAACTCATCAGAAGGGAGTGTGAAACCCGTAAAGAAACTTCCTGATTAGTCCCGCTAGAACTAAGACTGCGTCGAGAGATTGGGAACTAACGGTCGATTTTCTTCAAGAGGCAGACATTACATCTTTGTACAGTGGCAGCAGTGTGCTTTGTATTCTTCTTTTAGTTGTAAAAACCATATTGTGTTCATTCCCCTTTTATGTGTTTCTCCCCCTTTCCTGTACCTTCTTCCATACGTAACACAACGAAACTCAAAAAAGGTATAACTTTAAATCTTACCTCTGAGGGAATCGGAGAAAAGGCTTAGCATTGCTCTCTCTCTATCGGTTAACTGTTGCCAAATCTATAATTAGAATTCCTCTATAGATAATACGGACTGGTGGGGGGTAGCAAGTAAGTGGCAAATAAGTGGCAAGAAAATTAACTTTCCATCGGACTTGGTTTACAACTTTTTCTAGAAACATGGATTTTAGCCACGAACCTGAGTTTATTTTCGCGGAGGAAAGTTTTATTAACTCTACCTCATTCTACGTATGTATTTACATAATTTTATGCTAAAAACTTAATTTTAATAATTTATTAATAAATAAATAATAGAATACAATGCAATACGTTCCTTAGGCTACTACTAAATGTTGGTTGTCATCAACACAATACTTATAAAATAAGTCACAAACTCTTATAATTCAACAATTATTTTAGCAAAAACTACGAACCAACACATAGACACAAAGTATTACTTAATTTATACATAAAGAGCAATATTCTCTCACTCATACATTGATCACTGTATCTCCTCATACCATGAGCTTGGAAGCTTGAAATTTGGCGTGAAGTTTCCTTTTCGGCCCTATACAAGCGCTAAGGGCCAGTTTCATAGTCAAATTTAGTACGCCTCAAGTGCGGCGCTACACTAAATACATGACGACACCTACCTAAACCAGAATGGAATGGGCCGTTCTCGCATAGGAAACTGGCCCATTCCATTCTGGTTTAGGTAGGTGTCGTCTTGTACTTAGTGTAGCGCCGCACTTGAGGCGTACTAAACTTGACTATGAAACTGGCCCGTTACCATTTTTCAAAGTTTACTTATGTAGCTTTTGAGCTAATGGACATAGAGTCTTGAAATGTAAAATGAAGACTCCTTTCTATAATTGGATTAGACGTTTTTGAGTTTTTTTTAGGTTTAAAAAAAATTCATCCCAATCAGAGGGGAAAGGGGAAAGGAAGTGTTTGACTCACTGATTCACTCATAGCCGTATTTACCCAACCCCTGGGCCTGAAAACTTGTAATTTTTTTGGGTAGAAAGGTTGTGGGATATCTACATTTAACCAGAAATATTTAAAATTGGGAGTTTTCAAATGAGGATTCAGCAAATGGATACTCATTATTTAAAAAAATAACTTTTTAAATGAATTAGAAAATTAAAATTTGGCAGACAAATAGAAAGAAAATTCCAGGTAATCAATAAATCTTAAATTTTTAAATCTCTAAGAGTAAATTGGAGAAAAGGGTTTGGGGGTTCAAAATTTCAAAATATAATATAGTAAACAGCTATTTCTCAGTTTAGTATAAAATTTAAATTCGCCAGGCAGGTAAAAAAGGACTCCAAATAAATATAAAGGAGTGAAAATGTTAAATTTTTTACTAAGACTTAGGCAAAAATAGGGGAGAGGGGGGCTTAACAGAAACAAACAATGTTAGGTATGGTATAAAATTTAAATTTGGCAGGCAGGTTGAAGAACATCTCCAGATAGCCTAATTAATATTAAATTATACATTTCTAAGTAGGGTCTGCTTGAATTAAGTAAAGGGGTATAGGGGTTTAAAATTTACAAAAATAGTAGAAACATCTACTTTTTCGTGTGGTATAAAACTTTAAATGGGCAAGAAGGTATAAAGAACACTCCAACTACCATAAAAGGCTTAAGATCTTAAATTGTTTTGGGAGAAGTGGGGAGAAAGGTTAGTTAAAAAAAAACCTTTAAGAACTTTTAGGTGAGGCAAAACGTTACATTTGCAAGAAATTTAGAGGGATTACTGCAACAACCAAATGCATTTTAAATATTTACTATTTAGAAATAGGGGCTTTCATAGGTACCAAAACAAAAATAAAAAAATACTTTACAGTGTAGAAAAGATTGAAATATAACAGGTGGGTATAAGAATCACCCCAAAATATCAAGGTTCGATCCTTAAATTTCAAAATGAAGAATCATTATAGGAAAGTGGAAGGGGGGTCATTTAAGCTTCCTAAAAATAATATAAATTACACTTTTAGCTATGATATAAAATATAAGTTTGACATGTTAGTTAATAGTTAATCCAAGAGAGCTGAATTACGTCTGAATATGTCGAATTTCCAAGAATTTGATACAACTATTATAAAAAACTACTTTTTTATGTGGTGTTTTTGCCTCTTTTAACATTTAACTTTTACTCTTTTTTATTTTTTATTCGTTTTCCCCTTCTTACTTACCCTCATTTTAAAAATAATTTTTGATTTAATTACTACCCTTTTTGCTTTTTTAAATCTCTTTTACTCTAATATATTCATCCAGGGTGAACCATGTACTTCAAATAAAAGGTGTAAGAACACAACAAAGATAAAAAATAAATCTGATATATATTTTTAATACAAAGATAAAGGGTAAGTAAAACGATTGAAAAGTGTAAAAAGATTGAATGGTTAAAATTTGAAAAAAGGCAAAAAGGGCAAAAAGTTGTACAAATGTCAACAAGGATATAAAGTGTAAAAAGTTCCTAAAGGACAAAAAGGATAAAAAAAGGCAAAATGTGCCTAATAGGGGAAAAGGTAAAAAGGGGGGAAAGGAAAAAGTTTAAAAGGGGCAAAAAGTGAAAAAGGTCATAAAGAATGTAATATGACAAAAAGGGGTAAATGGGCTAAAGGAGTAACTCAAAAGTGGTTAAAAAAAGGTTTAAAATAGCTTATACTTACTTTGTACTTTTTTTTGCCTCATTTTCACTTTTTACAGTAAAGTAATAAGCTTACTTTTTCCCTTATTGTCCTTTTTACCCTTTTAAGCATTTTTACACTTTTTGCCCTCTAAAAAAATTATTTGCTTTACCTCGCACTATTTTTTTCCTAATCTATTTCTCTTGGGCAAAGCCGAGTAGTTCGTGCAAGCTATGAATAAAGCTTTATTTGGGCAATTTAGTTTTCACCAGAAATTAATAAAACAAAAGCATTTATTTGATGAGTATTTTTATAATAGCTAGTATGAACACGAAAGTCAAACATGCATTTTTATGACTGTTTTGGGTTAAGGAAAATAAACTTTTCGGCAACATCGATAATCCAGCGTAGATAAATTTGTTGTATATTCGAGTATAGATTGACCACGCGAAAACAAGAAAATGACAACGTTGTTTCCCAACAGCAATCATGAAATTTCCTCAGAGATGACATTCAGTATAGTATTAGCAATAGTAGTATTAATAATGCCTTACAGAATGGGGGAGTTTAAAGGGGCTTAAACCCCCTCCAAAAGTATAACAATTATTGATGTAATATTGTATTCCTTGTCAATGTCTAAGCTCGTAGTTTAAATAAAAAAAATTGCTTCAACGCAAATAATGTTTTAGAAATTTAACAAGAATTCAATGTTAGAAACCACTCTCCACATCTACTGCTGGGACTTTGTCACAAGCCAACTCAGTCAGAAAAATAATATCTTTGAGTAAGGCCCTGAGTAATAGTAGTAAAGTTAAATGGATACATGTAACCATAGTAGTAGTAGTGGAAATTGTATTTGTAAAATTAGTACTACTAACACAAAGGCCATATATTACTTATTCTAAGGGAGGATTACTTAGAAGAAATACAGCCACATTAGCATGGAGAGGGGTTGGGGAACTATAAGAACAAATCAAATGTGTCAAATATCTTCCCTGTGCAAATGGCCAAGATTCTAACCTAAATATCCCCGTTGTTGGCAATATAATCTATTGCAAGTCTAACCTCTTAGACCCGTAACCACCGTTGCAATTGTAACAAGGGCCTAAGTAAACCTAGATCTGTAGGAATGGCTTCACATAAATGGTGCTTAGCTTTTACCCATTAGCAGTGGGGTTCGATTTATATTATAAGCTGGTTAACATGCACCTTTAGAACTAACTAATTAATGTCCTTACAAGACTTACAAATAACTTTATTATAAATAATAAATACCTAGGCCACTTATCCCGAGTGTTAATTCGTCACCAGGAAAAATAAAACCATAATTTGATTTGGGAATCGAACCCAGAGCACCTTCTCTCAGTAGGTGCATGCCCTATCGACTGAATTAAGGTGTCTAATCACAGGGTTTGTAACCTGTTTCGTTTTTCGGAAGTATAATTTCACAAGGTGGTACTTTTGATACTTTTTACCATATTATTTATGTCGTATTTGTGGGAAATTATTCAATCTCCTTAACTTGATTCACTGGGTTGGAGTGTTTAGGTTTATGATAAACCTTATTAGCACTAAATTGTATGAATAAAATATATAAATAACTCTTTTTAATACTTTAAGCCACCTATATTTTAACTTTTCCAATTATTGTTCAAGAGCATCTCCCTCGATAATTCTCACAACTATTATGTTCTCTCTCAGCTGACGGATCACCTCTTCCAAGGTGACCTTGATTTTGGTCTTGATCTCGTGGCATTGAACATCCAGAGGGCCCGGGACCACGGGTTACCTCCCTACAACGATTGGAGGGAGGTGTGTGGACTCCCCAGAGCGTCTTCTTGGGACAGCCTCCTTGACGTCATGGACCCTAAGGTAAGGCCATTCAAGACCTCTCACTCCCCGACTTCTATAACTTGAAATAATTGTGTTGATGAGGACAATTATTATTGTTTCGTATCTTGAATAGAATGTGATCACGTTAATAAATCCTATTTATAATATGCAAATTTAAAAATTGAGTACCGGTAATATATTTTGAGCAAACGTAGTATTTTTCCTTTGCATCTTCTTTTTATTCTCATTTGATGGGTTACCCGTAGTTGTTTCTATCACCAGCCAGTGAACTCTCAGTAAATTGTGTTTCTGTGCGCAATTAAGGTCCTCTCAGAATTGTGACTATACACAGTCAAGGGCCTACCAGTATTTGTAATTTATAAACAGTTAAAGGCCTTCCTAGGGGCTCCGGATCAAGGTAGGGGGTTGAACCTCCCATGTTTGATGTGTTAATTTATTTCAATTTTGTTCAATTTTGTTTCAATTTGTTTCACTTTCAAACAGGTTTTTATAAACTAGGTAGTCCATTTACATTATTTACATAAACAATATTGTTAGTATTATGTTTTTTTAAATATTTAATTGGCTGTTAGTTTTAAATTAAAAGTGTTAAAAGTTAATATAATTGCTTCCTGTGTTGATAGCATTGTTATCAGTACATATATGAGGCTTGATAAATTATTTTTTTAAATACTTCAAAAAGTCAAAGGGATTTGAAAAAATCGCTAAAATTTTCATATATTTTTGCAATAATCTCTTAATACCAAGTATAGAGTGTAACCAAATGTAATCCATTAGTTTATCTCCAATTAATGCGATTTTTTAAACATCTTTGTGCCAAAAACTTAATAGGAAAAAAAAAAGAGGAAAATGATATTTGTATTTAAAGCTATTTATTTTAAATACTGGGAAAGTAAACATATTTTTGGACAGGAAAATAGCATGCAAACTGTCAAGAAGAATATTTTCCTTAAAGCTTTTAAACGAACATTATGTCTGTATTTTAATGATTTTCCATCGACTAAATAGAGGAAGATATTTTGAAAACTGTTTTGTCATTCGAATGTACTTTATAGTCTAGGCCTTAAATAGCTTATAGAAGCATTAAAATTTCCAAAATCTTTTAGGCAAGGACCACTTCAAACAACTTAAAAAGAATTTAAATTTTAGAAAAATTTGTAATTGTGAGGGCCAATCTAAATTACTTACAAGGGCATCCAAATTTCAGAAGAAATATGGGGAAGATCCTCTAAATCCCCCCTCTGTACTGTGGGTATCATAGAAAACCATTATTTGTTAACGGTCCTTTTTCACAAATATAGTTTTATCCCCTGTTAAGTAAAAGTAAAGTATACATTTTCATTATTGACTAAATAAGTTTGTATTTTAGTATCCTTTCTTTCTACCATGTTATTACTATACTTGATGACAAAGAAAGGCATAAAAAAGTACTACTAATGAAAAATATACCTCCTTCAAATAGTGTGAAGCGTCATCAGGAGTTTAAAACTTTACATATAAAGGAACCCTGAATACCTTTCAGTTGAGATTCCCCCCCCCTTTCCAAAGAGCTTCCGGAGCCCCTGGGCCTTCCATTATTTGTTCCTATAAACAACTTGTGATCTTTCAATGTGTGTTGTTAAACACAGCAAATGCTCGTCCCGCCAAACTATATATTTTATACATAGCTAATTTTGGTTTTAAACACAATCATGTGGATTCATCCAGATATTTATTATATTATACAAAGTTAAGGTCCTCCCTGTAACTTGAAAAACCCTACCTTGTTTGTTGCTATCATTAATAAGTGGTCCACTATAAGTATTACTATTCCCATTTTCTGGCCTCCTCAAAGGATTTTTGCGAGTCTAAGGGCGTGATGGACTTGTTCGTGGCAAATGTAAACGCTTCTTAGAGCACTACATGCATGGTTATCCTCAGTGAGGGGTCCATCTATATTCTACCTATTGTTATCCCCAGTCCTTGGACTCCTTGAAGAGTCTGTACGGATCTGTGGATGAGGTTGACTTGTTCGTGGCAGCTGTAGCCGAGAAGCCTCTTGAAGGGGCACTGCTAGGGCAGACCTTCGTGTGTCTGGTGGGCGACCAGTTCGCACGCCTGCGCAGAGGAGACCGGTTCTTCTACGAGGAGAGCGACCAGCAGTCCTCCTTCACACCAGGTCAGTCCTCTCCCCACTATTTTGTTACTTACCTCGGCAGTAAATTAAATTGTTTGCACAGTTCCTTTGCATCTCTTAGGACTTTCCAAAACTAGGGCCAGTTTCATTGTCAGTTTGAGTACGCCTCTAGTGCGGTGCCACCCTAAATACAAGACAACTCCAACCTAAACTCGAAAAATGAAACTGGCCAATTCCATTCTGATCTAGGTTGGTGTTGTCTTGTATTTAGGGTGGCATCACATTTAAAGCGTACTCAAACTAAATATGAAACTGGCACTAAGGATAAATGGGAGGGAGCAGAAAGAAGAATTTTAAATCAAATGTACTTGCACTTTTAAAATTCGTTTTTATTAGGGACATTTATCCTGTGCCGTATCTGAACCAACTAATTATATCAGCACACAACTTTTAAACCAACTAAATTATAGAATAGACACAACACCTAGATGATTCATCACTGTGATGGGCAAATTCCCAATTTCGTCAATAATACCATATTAGTCCATGTTTGGAATCGAGCCCGGGACCCTTGGTTCAGTAAGTAGACACGCTACCGAGTAAACTATCTTTAGCGATCGTTTCAAACTTTCAGAAGATATTTTCCGTAATGTAAATATTATTTGCTTTGTATTCGATTATTTCTAATATTGTAGATTTACGTTATTTGGTCTATAACTTAAATAATAGGCATACAGTTCTTTAATATTAGTTTATACGTTTTAATACTCATATTAAAATTACTTAAAGCGTTTACAGCTCAACAACTTTCCGCTATGGCGCAGTACTGACGTCATTCGTGATTGGCTAGGCTTATCATGTTTAGGGCGAGCTTCAGAAGATGGGCTTCATTTTTACATTTAATATTAGACGGGTTTTAAATAAGAAAACACACATTAGTC
Source organism: Timema douglasi (assembly GCA_901482245.1). Taxonomy (NCBI): domain Eukaryota; kingdom Metazoa; phylum Arthropoda; class Insecta; order Phasmatodea; family Timematidae; genus Timema; species Timema douglasi. Next base: position 14,750 of record CABEEJ010002180.1, read on the forward strand.
TAGTATTACACTGTCAAGAAAGATATATTTAAATGTATTATCTCAGTCTTTGAAATAATTGAACACTATTGATAACTAATAATTTATATTAAAAATACTCGATTCTCAATATTTTCTTTAAACCCAACCATTGTATTTTATTTTATTGTATTTTAATTTCAGGCAACACTATTCCAAACAATTGTGAGTGGTCACTTTATTTTATGTTATTACTAATAATAAACTGTGTCAATAAGACACGTTGTCATTGAAAAGGTCCGTTCGTTAAAAACGTCCCGAGAGTGATACAAGCTCATGGAGTGTACTTCTTTGTTCCAGCACAACTCGAGCAATTGCGCAAATCCAGTCTTGCGCGGGTCATGTGTGATAACTCGGATGACATCGTGGTCATGCAGCCTCTGGCGTTCTTCCAGGCCTCTTATGTGTAAGTGGACAGATGATAAGCGTCACCTAGGTTGTCAACAAGCAAGTGACAGGGCATCGCTTATTTTAGTAACTATTCCCAATCCACACATTCAATGTGTTTGACTCGTGAGAGGATTTCTTGATATTATTCTGCCAGCAGTATTTTAAAGCGATTTCCGAATATGTTCAATAATACATCATATTTATTTCCCTCAAACGAGTCAACATTTGAGAAAGAGACTAGGAGCCCATTTCTACAAGCAATTTTTAACAGCACGCCTCACGCACCGCCAATACTCCCTAATGTTTTCTTCTAAGATTTAAGTAATAGAATAAACTTAGAAGACGAATACTTGCACTTGTTTTATTACCTAAAAGAATGTGTGAACATTAATAGTGTCACCGCTACTGAATACATCCTCTGATTTAAACAAGACTAGAAACAAGACAGTGCTACACGTTATCTAACAAACTAAGGAAAAAGTATTTTCTCACGAATTATTACATTGGTGTATTGGATCTCAGACTGCCAATAGCAACTCTCTCTCTTACCAATAAATAACTCCACATCTAAACTCTCAAACGAATGTTAGCATTACATCGTCTAATAATATATTCTCGTGCAGCTTAGCAAAACAACACGTGGTTCTCTTTCAAACGAGTCACGCGTATTTCTGCTGCCCGTGGAAACGCAACCAAAGAAAACGATGTATTTATTTATGTATTAGCACAGCGTCTTACTACCCGTTCGGGTTATACGCCTATGTACTAATTACAGTAATGGTTTAGGGATTAGGAAGGTTTAATTTAGATAAAGTGCACCCACATTTGCATGTAATAAGAGTGGAAAACAATTTAGGAAAAACCACCTTTAGTGCACCCGACCGGAATTGAGCCCCGATCTTCCCGTATTTGGCAGTCTAGTCCAACATGAGAGTAGCGCGTTAGACCACGCGGCCACCGAAGCGGGTAAAAACAATTTAAGGCGTGCTGTAATTCAGACACGCTGGTGGAAACACGACATTTAAAACCGTGTATCATTAAGCAGCGCTGCTAAGATCACCCATGGCAAGTGGTAAGAACTCTCGGTATCGAACCCCTTGCATCATAGTTAATTTATTCTGATATCTTGTCATATAAATTATTTTTTTTAATATACCAAACATGAAGTACGGTTTATGCTAATCAAGATACTGAATACTGGGATATGCCATTTGCGCAAGCCAGTTGAAATCATAGACATTATTTTGACTGGAATTATAATTGACATGAAACCGGCCCCGTGGTGTAGCGGTCAGTGCACCTGGCTACAAGCCTAGGGGTACCCGGTTCGTTTTCTGGCTGGTATACCCAGGATATTTTTAATGAAGGGGGAATTAATCCAACGGTCACCAGGGTTTGATTAATTAGGACATGGAAAGAGCCTCCACGGAAAGGATGTACGAGTAGTACATTCGGGCGTCCCCTGGGCAACGGCACATTAGTACTGGCTAATCTTTCCACTGCTGGGTCACGATTGTTGTAGCCCATACGACCAATATTATATTATAAGTGACATGAAGAACAGATTTTATCCCATCCCTTAATTCAAAAACTAGTGGGAGCATCTTTACACCAGATAACCAACGTAGATAGGTGTAAAGAAGCAGTCTTATTATCGCTTTCCATAAAGCGCGTTGAGTAGACGTGTACTTGATGGCCGCGATTTAATTGTATCCACAAGTTGCACTACCGTACTGAATAAGGTTCAGGAGGTAAATTTTCCTACCCTCAACTGATCTCTTCGAATAAAGCAGTGTGTGTGACTGGCAACCTCTTTAACGCGTGTAGCAATGCCTATATTTCACACGTAGCTGGTGCTCCATATGTACTGACTCCAACAAATATTTTACAGTCAGCATTATGGCGCACAAAATAATTGTTAACTAAATGAAAAAAATAATCTCCCGTAGTATGTGATGAACATAATAAAAAATCATCGAGCCCTTTTCCCGTATATAGCAAGTTTGACCCTTTATAGCTCGTGAACTGTCATGATTTGAAATCATTGAGTCACTACTTATAGTTTATAACTACTATACACTTGCTTTTTTGAAAATTACGCAAGATTTTCAATCTCTGCATGCCACTATCTGACAAAGTTTTGTGATAAAAGAAAACGTACTGGAGTTTACGTGCAAGTGTATCGCTGGTACATTAAAATCCTTTCTTCAGATTTAGGGCCAGTTTCATACTCAGACATAGTGCGCCTCAAGTGCGGTTCTATAAGTTCTAAATACAACAGCGATTATTAAAATTTTTATTTCACAGCACATTGAACAAGCGCTAAAATTGACAAGGTGCGCAATCTATTTTTTGAGGAAATATTATACAATTAAAAATTCTTGTACTAAGATTATATATAAAAGTTTAATAGCTAATATTCTAATGATTTTGCTAATTAAAAAAAAAAGATTGACCATCGATTTAAACACATTTATTTCTACCCCTCAAATTTCTACCGCTTCTTTTTATCTTCCCCCAAATTCCCGTAGTACACCTGTTGACCTTTCGCGGCACTCCAATGTGCCGTGGTACGCCGGTTGAGAAACGATGAAACACAGGACGACACTTACCTAAATCAGAATGGAACGGGCCAACATCATATGTGAAAATAGCTAATTCCATTCAAGTTAAGTGTCGTCTTATACTTAGCACAGCACATGAGGCGTACCAAGTCAGAGTATGAAGCTGACCCTTAATTTATTTTTCGTCTACTTGTTCAAAATCCCCTCACTTCCACTAAAAGATTTATTTGTTCCATTAAATAATGATTCAATATTCATTCTCGCAGTTGAGTCTTGTTCATTATTTACATTTATGAAGATATTCTGAGTGTTGGTATTTTTGTTGACCCTCTCATAATTGGTTTTACGTGTCAACGAACTGCTTCTTAGCCATTGATCTATTTTTGTCAGTTGTAGATACAAAGTAGATAGCCCAAAACAATGACAAATTGTAAAATAATCAAGAATTAATATAGAGGTCTACTGGTGAAGTAAAACAAATTAAATCAGAAACAATTCTGAACCTTCAATCAAATGAAAGTTAGCTTGCTGCGGTATCGCCGCAGTGAGTTCCGCACGCTTTTTTAATTTTAATAATCTAGTTTAATTTAAAATATATTGGTTGATTTCCAACAAAGATTGTTTTTCCATTAATTTTATTTTAGTAATGTTCAATAGTATTATAAATACAAACAAAAATAAATCTGTTACATGTAGTATTAAAAATAACCATATAATCACATTGGATCATCGGTAAAATTTTGAGTAAATAATATTTATAAATAGTTAATATTTTCCCCCCTGTTTTTAGCATTTAAAACTCCATCATTTATAATAAATAATTGTTCAGATTTGTTGATTTAAGGTTGGTAGAAACGTCCTTTAATATAAGATGTGTGTTTACGGGGGAAAAACCCAGCATAGTAGGGATGTTTATAGTAATATTTAATATTGCATTTCAAATTTGTGAAATGTAGTCTATGTATTCAAAGATTGTTTGATTAAATTTTCTCTGCAACTACCTGGGGATCCTGCGAAACACTTGATATATTACCGCGGACCCTCATTGGTGTAAAGACTACACTTTGAAAAATACTGCTTTGGTTGTATCATGCGTGTATTGTTTATTACAGGAACCAGAGGGTGGCTTGCGCCAGTGAGTCCATTCCTAAAGTGGACCTCAATGCCTGGGCCGATCTTTAGAGCATCATTAGAACAACCCAGACATCGCAACGCTGATAGTTTCCTGGCATCAATCGCCATCTTGGAATAAGTGCACTATCTAGAAATATTTAAAAAAGAGAGAGAACAACCCACGATAGAAATAAATCAACAGTAAAAATACGTGCATCCTCGAAGCACACGTTACATGACTAATTTTGATTCAATTTTAATTACTCACAATTAAATTCATGCTAAGATTAGCCAATTATAGATTCCTATAGCTGATTACTCAAGCGGATGGTGGTTAAACCGTAAAAGCGTTGAGCTATTTTAATACGAGTATCAAAATATTATAACTAAAATTAATCACATTAATTATATTTTAAGTTAGTAAAATAATTATATAACATTAAAAAGACGCAACATCAAATACAACACAAAATTATTAGCTATTCAGATAAACTTTAACTTCCTTCTGATTTTTGGAAACTATCGCTTACAGTACAGAAATACTACGGAATATAAAATTTGGTACAGTTAAATAGCGGCTTAAGTATGTTCTACATCATAAGCAAATAAATGTGAGCTTGCATATAATATAACGTGATCAAGTACGAATTT
>CABEEJ010002180.1:19594-51632 GCA_901482245.1 Timema douglasi
GGGGGGGGGGGGGGGGCGCAGATATATTGAATGGAGAAATATTTGCGTGCGCTGGTAAACATATCTTTCCTTAACACGGGTCCTTGTTGCCCAGTGCCGAGTGCCCAGTGCCCACCCCTACTCTCCTACAGCTTAGCAATAAGATGCAAAATAAAAATATAATTGGTTTCACAACCTCATCGGTCGCCGCCACAGTCCTCACCCTCCACTTCCATTAGTCAAAAAAGAATCAAATATTCTACCTAAGGGGGCACGTGCCCCTTTTGCCCCCCTTAAATTCGCAAGTGAACGTGATTAACTTATTAAGCACNGGGTCAAACTTGAGAACAAGTAGGTTGAAAATAAATAATGGAACTTCTTTTAGTTTTTAGTCAAAGATAAACTATAGTCTGATAAGCATACGAAAACTGATATATTTGTGAACATAATCTCATGCAATTAAATGAAAATGTACACTTTTTTTTTGCCAAAAAATATAAAATGAAATAAAGGATTTTGTTTTACAAATTAAATACGTTTTTTCTTGTTTCATATTTGTCTTACAGGATTATCTACCAAGTTTGTATCCCTAAAATAAGAAGTCATTTATTATTTTTGAATTTGATATATGCTCATATTTTCCATTAGTTATCAGATTCTCATTAAATATATCTATCAATATTGCCTCCTTCGTCAGCGGTATCCAGTAGCGAGACCAGGTAGAGGGGGATAAGTGTTCTAATTCTCCTTCTCGAATTCAGAATCCAGTGTCCGTTGTGAAGAAGAGAAGACTGATGTACTACATACCTACATTAATCTTACCTTATATTTTATCTCTAGATGATAGCTTGAATTCTAGAAAATATTGTAACTATCGACCACCTCTGTGGTCTGGTGGTCAGAGTTCCTGGACCCAAATGTATCGAGTTCAATCCCCGGTGCTTCTAGATTTAATGTGAAACAGTGAGTCTGGAACAGAGTCAACTCAGCTTCGTGAGAACAAAAATAAGGAGCTACTTGAATGAAAATGTATCAGCTCCAGTTTAGAAAACTGAGATTAAGTGCTGGATGGTTCATTGTGCTTAACACATGAAACCTATCCGCAGAAGTTGGCAATATCTTCACCAACAGATGGCGGAAGCTTTGTCTGCATAGCTGAATTGCTGGCTGACACCATGCAGTTATTATATTAATCACCAATTTTTATGCATATGACACGACCGAGTTTATAATGGCACAATCAACAAGAAATATATCAATTATTATCATTACATTTTATAGCTAAACCGAAATTTTAAAAAAAACTTGCACAGTTCACAAAACAATGTCGAGGTCAAAACTAAAAGTAGCTAACACATTTTTTTTAGAAAGGAAAAATAATCTTTTGCATAAACGGGGAAAACTCCTATTAGCCTTAATTCCATATTTACTATATAAATACTGGCATTAAAAAAACTAGTTCTATTGTTTACCTCATTTGTTTTTTTATACGTGAATTAGTTCTTACTGTAGACTTTTGTACTTAAAAAGTAGTGTGATTTATATTTTGATTTGAATAAATGATATTTGACTTTGGCTAGCGTATTTTCTCACGAATTTGTAGTTAAAATAGATCAATGTTTTAGCTCAGGTAGAGGGGAAAGATGTTTTATATCTAAATATCTTTCCTAGTCATATTTCCAAGTATTCGCAACCCCTCATCCCCCCTGTTCATATACAACTGCCTAACCCCTTCCCGCCTGTCACAACCCCTTGACATTAAATCGTTGAGACTAGCAGCGCCTCTTGAAGCAGGGGAAGAGGGTAGGAAATGAATAGGTAGTGATGAGTGATGACAACAAGAAATAAATTAATTTGCTACACGGCGTGGGGAAGGGGAAGTGAACGAGAAAAATAATATTTTCTCCTTGCAAGAAGCAATGTGTTACGTTTCATTGTTTTGGAAAGTTTTTTTAAACTTATATCACTGGCAATCCCTCCCTCCTTACCCCCCCCCCCCCCCCCCCCCCCCCCNCTCCCAAAAAATAGTTTAGAATTACGGTCGATTCCATACACATTTTTTCCCCCGAAGAGGATGCGGCATATTTTATTAATTCTAAACCAGATTATAAATATTTTCTTCACAAATTTGTTTAAAAAAATCCTTATTAAAGAGCTAATTAAAAATTTAAAACTACGGCTTCGAGGTGAATTTGGACTCCCTTCCGTCCACCTATGTTAAAAATTTCATATCTCTGCGTGTCGTAGATTTGGTTGAGCATCGCAAAAAACAAACACACACAGAGACAAACACTTCCTTTTATTATTATAGATAACTTTGCTATTTATTTTTGCTATCCACCCAGTAGAAGATTTGGGGAGACTTAGTTTCATGGTCTACCCTAACGCTACGCCCCTGATAAAAAAAATAGCTTTAAAATGCTATTAGATAGTATTTACAGTGTAGCTGAGAGGTTTTACAAATCACAAACAGATCGCTGAATATTATCATTACTGTTAAGTTATATCAATACAGAAAATGGTCTTGAACGAAAGGTGGCACAGTAAAATAAATATAAATAAATCTGATTATTCCACGACCGGCTGTGATCATAGTCGATAAAGAAAGGAAGAGATTATGTGGCATCAAAATCCTCGGTGTTGCCGATTCTCCCATATTCCAGATGTAATGGTGGGTTTTTCGAAATAATACTTTTGTCGAATATGATAATATTGATTCAATATAAGTAATTTAGACAAACGCGAGTATTGAGCACTAATCAGTGGCTTATGTTTATGATGTATGACACAACACAGGAAATCGCTATGATCCCTCTGCATTGAGATAGCCCTTTTCGGCGGGTGGTGAGGGGGGGGGAAGAGTCGCATCTATGCACATGAGTATACCAATGTAACATTTTATCCTATATAGTAATATAAACATGAATAATAATGTGGCAATTAACTAATCATAATCTTCAGCTCTGACAATACGTGTATTAATCACAACTTGTGAATGTGTGGAATGCCAGGCCTCCACCGTGGTTCGGATTCCACGCTAAGCTGTAGGTTCTCCATTTCATTTCACAATCACCCTATCATTACAAATGAGCGTAAGTGCGTATAACCCGAACGGTGCTAATAATAACTAACTAATCATAGTAGAAATTTCAATAAACCAGGCAAAAATAGTTCATTCTTGGGTATAATTTTTTTATTTTTGGAAAATTTATATTTTTTCCTTGGTCATTAAGAACTCAAAAATTCATTGCCGCACTTACAAAAGAACCCCACCTAACGCTATATTGAGCTAGTTCTATCCAGTCCACCTTATTACACCCTATCTCTTCAGGTCCATTTTAATGTTATCCTCCTATCTGCACCTAGTTCTTCCCAACGGTATCTTCCCATTGGGCTCGCAGTAAATATTCTGAACACTTATAGATTCCCCCATTCACACTGCACGTCCTGCCCACTGTCTTGTTCGATGTACAGGGTATGTAACTCATCATTATGTAACTTACTACATTCACCAGTTGCCGAATCCCCTTTTGCACCTTGTTTTTGAACAGCCTATGTACATTTTCGTCATGATCATGTTTCATACCCATAAAGAACAGTCGGTATTATATTGTTTGGTATATTCTGAGTTTTACACTCCTTGGTAGAAGGCAAGATGAAAACATGTTCCTAAATATTTAAATTCTTATAGCCTTGTAAAATTATATGTTGTTTGAAGTTATCTCTAATTTATGGTCCCCAATCTGTGTTCTCTGTGTAATAATATACTTAGTCTTTTCAGCTTACACTTCTAAACCTATTCACCTGGTAGCCTCTGATAAAATTTCCTTAGCAATGAAAATACGCCATGGGAAATAAGAATATTTATTTTAAAGGAAATTTTATTCTTTTTCTATCTGGCCCTTTACATATTTTACCTAAGATCAATCGTTTGTATGATAATTGCGAAACAATGGAAAAAGGTACGGGTTAAGCCACCATTTTCCAAGATAGTGGGTGATCTTAGCAACAGGTCGGATTGGTCAGGACTTTTAATATGTTGTTTGGAAAAGCAAGCATAAAAATAATACTTATAAATTATGTCACCAATAAAGTATAAGAAATGTCTACTTCCTTCACCTGCTGAGTTGTTTGGAATAGATAAATAAATGCTTAAATTTACTCTAAAAATAAATCTGATGAAAGTACTTTTTATATCACCGACAAAATTCATGCACAAGCAACCAATTTTTGTCAAAAAATGTGGAACGCTTCACGATTTTGCGTGTCATCCTTGCGCAGGGGCCATGCTAATCTTCTCTGTATCGTTCCAATTTTAGTAATATGTACCGCCGAAGCGAGTACATTTGTCTCATTAGAAATATTTTGTATATGTATTTATAAAGTTCTATTTATATCGTCAGTGGGTTTACTAATTTTTGTATTACTTAGTAAGTACCCAAATATTAACGTAAAACCAATTTATTTAATAAGATAATATAAGGATATTTATAAGTTAGCTCATGCATTATTTTTTTATGATAACAAATCATTGTAAACATTTATATGTATGTTTATATTAAATATTATTTTAACAGGCAATTTCCTATAGAATGTTGTCAACGCTATCTTTGTCAGATAGAGCCAACTAAACGTTTAGTTGACGTTGTTGACACTAGATCTATTTTATAACGCTAGAGTAGCTGACCTACATTAAAGTTAACCGATTTTGAAGAATTGATATCCATTTTCAGGAAATACGTAAGAAAATGGAAGTAGCATAACCAGTGTCAGTGAGAAAGACCCAATTCGGTGCCCGAATGGTCTAACAGTCTAATGTGCCACTCTCGCATTCGACTAGTGACTGATGAGCACTTGAGCAAAGTCGGATGAATAGAATAGATTCATTCGATTATTCTGAATAATCGATTCTGATTCGATTCTTTCAAAATCATTCTAATGAAACTAACATTCAAATGAAAACAGTAGCTGACTTGACGCGAGCTGGCTGATTCATTCTCTTATCACTCCGTTACCAGAAGTGCTGAGGAAAATCAACCTTATGATTATCTATATTTCCAGGCTTTCTCTATATAGGTCTTCATTTCTATTAGGTTCATTTTAAATAAATAGTCCCCATTGCTATATAATAATTGACCTTACGCTTTCGAATGATTCTAATTTAATACAAAGTTTAAGTGGTTGTACAGTTTACAATCGAATATCAGCCAAAAATAATTCGAATGAAAATTACAAAATGATTTGATTATTTTGCTACATTACTACGTAGATTGTTCTTTTTCATTTCCTTAAAATTTTACCTTCCTAACTAAACGCATTTAGCACGAACGGTTTGAAATATAATTTTTTTTTTGTTTAACGTTGACTTATATTTATTAAGTAGATAATCATATATACTTTTTATGTATTTAATAAAACATTCGGTCCCGGCAAAGATTTATCTGATTACCAAACCCTTCCCTCACCTCTGACAAGACGTGTATTAATCACAACTTGTGAATGTGGGGAATGCCAGGCCCCCACCGTGGTTCGGATTCCACGTTTAACTGTAGGTCCTCCATTTTATATCACAACCACCCTACCATTACACATTAGCGTAAGTGCGTATAAACCGAACGGGTAGTAATACGCGCTGCCAATAATAATAATAATAATAATAAAACATTGCCCAGCCGTAATATTCAGATCGTATTATAATTTTATTAACTGAAATAATTTTACATTCTTATAACACAAAATATCATTATCCACCAAACTTACTTCGTTGTTTGTCGAGTAGACTAGTAATTGTGTGTTTGATTATAAGTGAAACTTTCAGGAGGCATATAATTGATTCAATTATTCAAATCGAAAGTATTTTATCACTTACCTGATATAAATAGAATTGTAAGCTTATATATTTTTGTTCTGTTTAGGAAATATTAAAGGGTAAATTATTTCGACTCTTTTAAACACAAAGGAAAACTATGTTCTTTATTTTACTATTAATCGTACGCAAAGGTAATCATATTAATTGCGAGGTACTTATGTGACTAATGCGTTCACTCATTCACTATATAGTATTTTGTTGTGGCTGTACTTAGGTCTTTGACACTGGCACAAGGAACTAAATTCAATAATAGAAAAATGTTGTTAAGCTGCAAACCCAAAGGAATGCGTGTTGGCAGATCCGACAGCAGGGTGAAGAGAATAGTAGCACAAAGCAAAACGAGCAACTAGTAACTACTTTTAGTTAGAAGTAGTAAACATCCGATTATTTCCGACTCTTTACTACTTCTCAAAATCATTCGAATGATTCTTTCGACTCTTAAAATCATTCGATTATGCCCATCACTACACTCGACTAGACTGCCGAGTGGCGAGTGGCGATGACGGCAAGATCTAGTTTCGAATCTCGGTCGGTTGTATTGAGATTTATTTTCAAAAATAGTATTCCACTCTTCCTTCACGCAAATGCGTGTACATTACCTCTAAATATGATCTTACAAATCTCTAAAGCAATTAGCGTAATTAATACTTTGGCGTATAGTCAGAACGGGTAGTAAGATGCGGTGCCAAGAAAAAAATACCAAACAAATTTGAATTCGAGTTTATATTCTTAAACCTGAGTGTGTGCACTTGGGCATGTATATGCATATTTAAATTCTAGTTTATATTTTCCCAACCTAACGTATTTTGCCATGCTACCGCTTGTTTTTGCTGCTAAAAAAAAGGTGTCCAATAATTTTTACTATTATAAAGTAGGCCTACTGTTTAATATAGTTTTTCTTCCCTGCCAAACTTTACTGTAAAGTAGAAATTTAAACCTTTACTTCAAGGAGACATTTTAAGCTTGAATTCAAAGAGAATTTTCAGCCCTAAAATTTCACGAGGCCGTTAACTTCAAAGCTGGGCTCTTTCAACTAGTGTAATTAGTAGTATGTATGTATGTATGTAATAAAGTTGAATCTACCTCACTATTCTCGCCATTATGTTTGTTTTACACATTTCTTTCTCTTTGTTTGATTATAGCAAAATAAATGGGGCCGTTTATTCATATTAGTTCTCTAGTAACGTGTCTGACTCTGGATTATGAGAACGGTGTTCGAATCCCGATCGGGTGCCAATAAATGAGGTTATTTTCATGAAATTAATTCTAATTCTTTCTGCCAAGCGAATGATGTTACATTTTGTAATGTTATTGTTATTTGTATTATTAGTGTGGGCTACTTCGTTTTGTAAACGCAAGTTACGGATAGTAAGACATGAATAGGCCTAAGCATTTCGATACACTTTTAATTATTGTAACTATTATGCATTTTACTTTCCAGCCCTGCTGTCCACAATTGGAGAAGGAAGGAGGGATGTATAATTTAGAGGAAATATACAGACTTCCACTGGAAAATTAGTCAAGACGAGACTGACTTTTTGCTTACGTGCTCAGCAGTATTACGTAAAAAAAAATTGCTAAGCGTAGCTTACACTTGGAATTAAGTTAGTTTGTAAGCTGTGCATTAATATGATCAGTGTAATTTAATTACTAAAGCTACCTCTACCTCTTGCGAATTAGTTGAAAAGTGCGCTAGAACTGTGTTTAGTCTTTTAGTGTCGTCTGCTAGATGGCAAAAGCTTAGGGGAACACAATGGTACCAACGCAAAGTGCAAAAAAAAAATCTTGTACTATTTAGAAATAAATATGATTAAACAGTTGATTTTAAATCATTTAAAGTATTTGTTAAAATCAATGTATAAATGTACATAGCTATTAGATATTATGTTAAAAATTGTTTCTGTTTTCATTATTACAATTTGAGGGTTGCTTGCCATGACTAATGTTTACACAAGTGTCTTCTGCTATCATCACCAAAATATTGTGTACATGTCAGCTTTATATTTACTTTAGCGGCTCAGCCTAAATTATAACCATATGCTATGCATAGAAATTTAACGTAACAAGAAGATTTAATGTTAAAGTACGTGTTATATTTTCAATATGGAAAGAAGAATGAGAATGAAATATTAACATAGTTTTCTCAATGTCATTGTTTGTCAACATCCAATTTAATTCACGATGCCCAGGATTCCAGAAGTGATAATTTGGTAAGTGAGCAAAAAGTTGTTTCACTCTTGTTAAACTTTTGCACTTACTAATTTTTTTTTTTGTAATAATATCAAAGATTTCAATAGGCCTATTTCCTTTTTTTGGGGGGGAGAGGGGGTTGCCCTTGTTAGGCGCTATTAAGTAATTATCTTTCATACATAATACTTAATCACACCGTTTACCTACGGGGTAGGCAAGAAACTGTGCATATAACTCAAACTATCCCTCAACCTTGCCTTTTATGACATTGTGCAGAAGACGGTTCCTCCTAAGGATGTGTCCGATCCAATTTGCTTTATATCAAAGAATCACATTTAAAAGGGATCTCTTCTCATCCACTCTTCTTAGGACTTCGTTGTTCACCTGATCTTCTCAAGTCTTCTTTAGCACCACATTTCAAGCTCTACAAATATTTTTATTTCCATCTTCCTGAGACTCCAAGTTTCTGCTCCAAATCCTTCTTAATGTTGAAATTAATGACATATATTCTCCCTATTTCCACCAGCTGGTCCAAAATTTCCTGCAACTCTTCATTTTTGGCGATCAATGCTAGATCATTTGCATATTTTACTGTGTTGATGAAACTCTTCTTAACCTGAAATTGCCACGTTGCTCCAAGGCTTCCCTAACCAACCACTCTCCATACAAATTGAACAGACAGGTCGACAACAGTATCCCTGTTTATAACTATAGTAAGTGAAATTTTAAAAAAAATCCCCTAAATCACACAAAAACATTCAGCCATAACTTATTTGGTGTACCTACTGTTTCGTTGATCATAATGGGTAACCTCACAACTAATATATTCCAATAGCATCATAGATATTTAAGTGTTAGATGATGTATTTATTTTGGTGCTGTATAATTAATACATCTTTATACCGGTAAAGAAGACCATCCCAACCTGACCTTCCATGCGTAACTCAATAAAAATAGGCCCCTATATGTTAATTCACAATAGGTAGGTCTACTGTAGCATAATGTTTTTAAAATAAAATAATTTATGTTTTTAAACATATTGTTTATGAGAAGGAATGGAATAAGACCACAACAAAAGAATAGGAATCAAATAGGGCCATGGATTAAAATGGTATGTTCGTCAATACAGAGATTATTTTAGTGCAAGCTACTTCGGGATCTTTGTATTTCAGTAAAAACATGCTACTGTCATATAGAAGGCTAGGTTTTGTTAGGTTAGGATAGTTTATAATAATAAAAAGGGACCAAACTATTGTTTATTAAAATACTTGTGGTGCCATGTTATAAGTTTGCTTTCACTTGAATATTTACTTTCTTCTGTGCTTTATATGAGTTTTGTTTTAATTTTACAACTATACACAATTTTTTTTACCAATATTAATGTTTCTATTAATGGAATCGGTGCATCCTTATTGTGTGTGTTGTTGATAAAAAATAGGCCTAACTAATTTACTATAATATGACAAAGAAAAGGTGTCATTAATACCACACTTTTGTGTCTTATCCCCCAACTTTTAACTTCTTAAAGCTTTGATTTTCCACTTCAACCTGAAGTATGTTTTTATTTTTTTGTAGCATTTTGATCCTTAGCACAATAGGAATCATTTACCTGCTCACTCAGCTGTTCAGATCCTTGGTTGACTTGGATAATGCGGACACAGATAAACCCTTACTCTCCGGTCTGGGAGACAGTTGGCTCTTCCGGCTGTCTCTCAACCTGCTGGGCTATGCAACGATTCTTGTTCCTGGGTTTCTCATCTTGAAATATGTAAGGAGGACCAACTATTTGGAAAAAACAGGTGAGGTTTTATTTGCCCAGCTAAAAACATAGGCCCTTTTTTATATACAAAGATGCTTGTACAGCCATTAATTATTCAGATAGGAAGAAATTTTGTTGATGGTTACAAAATATACTGAAACAATTTTTACATATTCGTATGTCAAGTTAGGTCTCAGTACCTATAGGTTATATCAATAATGACTGCAAAAAATATGTTATTACCATATATAAAAGTTTCTTGCTACCAGGGTGACACAAGCAAATTAAGCCTATCTTAGATTGGAATATGAAATAACTAAACAATCAGCCAGCACAAAAAGCTGACTGCGGCATGAAAATAGTTTTTCCTCCTGGAATAAATTTGACCTTCTCTAAGTTTATTTATTTCCCTTTTATATTTTAGAATATGACACGTTTAAAAACGACTTCAAATAGCTTCTAAAGGCACCAAATCATAAAAATATGTTTTATAGGACCTTCCTAAATATCTTATAGAGGCATCAACAAAAAAAAAAAAATTGAGGGAAAACCATTGCATATAGATTATAGAGGAGTATGATTGCCAAGAAATTCCAAGCGAGGACCTTTTCATTAGCATCGCTCATCCAATTGACAAATGATTGTTGAGGGAGAGCCCCCAGAATTATTTAGGCCTGGGATAAGAGGGACAAGTCGCTCATATCCCCTTTTTGTTCATCCCGTACAGCCCCCTCTATACAAATAAAGTTTTGCTGCCATTGGTCCAACCTGGATAATTCTAGATAGAATTTCATCTTTCTCTAATAAAGTTGAAGATTAAAAAATGTGTGCTTGGAGAAAAAGTTGATTCACCTCTGCGCACATAGTCCAAAGAAGATAAGGTTGTTTTGTTTGTTTAGTGGAATTATTCATAGTATTGACTTATAAAACAAAATTTAGCATCCAGGATAATCATACCAGTTGAACCTACACAGTATCTAACTAATAAACACAAGTCTACACTACACACTAAACTCACAAAACTAAAAGCATTCACAAGGCAGTGTTTAAAGCACCCACTTATCTCCAGACAAGCTGTTCTCAAACTGCCTGCTGTTTATATTTTCACAAACTGCAACCATTTGGGGGCTTATAGCCATACACACCATTCCACCCATCTACTTATCCTATCCAGGTCTTCTGTTCCTTCTTTCTTTTCTTTTGCTGATTCATCTGTGATGTGTTCTTGGAACTACCATTTGAATAGTTTAAAGTTGGACTTATCCACTTCAACAGCTCTCCCCACACTGACTAATACTTTCTATTTCCTTTGTTAGTATTTTGTGCTAGTCTACCCAGCTTTGTTATTTGACTCATAAATGCAGTCACAAATCTTTGTTTAAATGTACTTAAACATTAGAATAGTGGTGACAAGATATATACTGATTAGGTGATTAGGCTACTCATATTTTATTGTTTTGTTTAATATGTAAATAAGTCAGTAGGTATTATTTTATTTCTTTTGTCAACTTTAGGTCATGGGGGAGGGGGTTGAACCCTCCACCTCCCATTGGTTATGACCTTGCACAACTTTATAACATACTCTACCTTAAAACGATAAGTGAATTATGACTGTGTGCACAGACCGAACATGAATAGAGCAATGGTAGAGTATTGACCCATGTCCAGGAATAATTGTTCTTATTTGCGGAAGTGCCCTCATTGAACTATGTTTTGGTGAATGGTTTTGGAAAAGATATATGTTTGCTAGTGTCATGCACTGTTGTTTGTAGCCCCAAGTTGTTTTCCTAACCTGGTGCGTCTCTGCCTGTCGGGACCCGACCCGTTATTGGGTATGGATGGGGCCCCTTTGGGGGGTCCTGCAACCCAGACTCAAAGTCACAGCAGCCTGAAGCAAGGGTCCTTGCTTATGTTTTGTTTCCTGGGACTGCAACTGACTTATCTCACCTGGGGTCTACTGCAGGAGAAGATCATGACGCAGGTGAGACGCAAAATGTGACATGTTACTATTTGATCCATTCTAATTAAACATTTTATACAGTTAATTGTACAAATGTATTACAAATTTTACAAATTGAAATGTAATATATTGTAAATATATCAAGATATTTGTAAAACATAAATACTCTCAGTGGTAGACCTGCATATTTTTTAAATTTTTTTATTTCCAATCTAATTTGGCCTGGCATCTTACAATTTTAAATCCAGGCCTTATTTACACAGTATCAGAACAGAAATTTCCTACTATTACACATCATCCAATTTATTTACTTCTAAACAGGTTTTGGCTCCTATAGCACCTACCCCTTCCTATTACCCTCCCATCCCTATCCTATCCTATTCTAATCTTATCCTAATCTTACCACTAGCTAACCTAAATATCTTCTAATCCTCCTGGAATATCCATTGCCCTGAAGGTACAAGGGGGCTGCAGAGCAGCCACCTATCTCCATCTTGATGCAAAGGGCCCTTACAAGACCTAATCCTACTCTTCTTGTTTCTAAGAAGAGGGATCTGCAGTCACAGGGTTCCCCCCATGTGTCCCGTTTCTTTCCCCTCATCTTTCGGCTGGAATGATGATCCCTCAGAATTACCAGGGTTACCCCAGTAAACCTCCGGATCCATCAGCCGAACTGATCTGCCAGTCCCACAAGGCTTCGTGTTTGCCACTTCCCGGCATCTCTCCTTGTTCCTCATGGAAGGTTGTATAGCAGTAGTTTCACAAAACAACCTTCACCTTTCCCTATATTACCCCCGCTGAGACCTCACCTGCGTTCGTCTCAGTCCCGCTTCTCATGTTTCTGTCCTCGTATCCTCCATTGTCTTCGTCATTGTCTCAGTCTTCGTCACTATCCATGTCACTGTCCTCGTCACTGTCACTGGTCTCTCCCCCCCTTCCTTCTCTAGCTCTTCGTCTATTTAGCCTTTGTCCCAGTCCTCATCTCTCTCTCAGTGCCTTTGTATATTCCGCCTTGGCTCTTTCTGAAGCTTCCGCTGCCAGCTTATCTAGGAACCTCCAATGGGCGGGATCTCTCAGGATACAACCCACCAGTCTCCCTTGCACTTCCTGCTGGTTATGTCTTTCTATCTCAAGCGTACGGGCACATTCCAACACAACGTGTTCCGGGATATCCACCTCACCACATTCACACAGATTGGATTCGACCAATCCCATCTTCCTTAAGGATTCTGTGTATGGCCCCTTCCCCGTGATGAAATGGACCAGACCCGGGGATGGTTCCAGATGTGCGTTATCAATCCTTTCGACCACATTGGGAAAGAGTTGATAAGCCTTCCTACCAGTTTCACTGCCCTCCCAGCATCTCTGCCATTCCCTCAACAATGCAAATACTGCATCTTCAGATGTTTCCACTTCAGGTGAGGTGAGTATCCTAACCTTCTCCCAGTTATCCTTTCTCTTCCAGTACCCAATTGCCCTCTTCTTAACCAGAAGGTCCAACGACCACACACCTAGGGCGACGTTCAGTGCGTCTGTCGCCACTGTCCGGTAGGCGCCCGCAAGTCTCAGAAAGACATTCCTCTCTATACTTCGAACAGCCCTAGCTGGCACGACGTTGTTCAGTCTGTGCGCCCAGACGCACGCTCCATAGCCAACAATAAAGAGAAGTATCGCTTGGTGGTATGTCTTTATTATCCGCATGGGCAGGTGGAACCTCCTCTGGCCAATGCTTATAATCTTATTCATGACCCGCTGAGCTCTCCCCATCACTTCCTCTATATGTGCCGTGGAATTTCCGTTCTCATCGAGAGGGTATCTGACCGTTTGGCTCCTTCTCAAGCTCTTCCCCTCAACCTTTATTGC
This sequence comes from Timema douglasi, assembly GCA_901482245.1. Lineage (NCBI taxonomy): Eukaryota > Metazoa > Arthropoda > Insecta > Phasmatodea > Timematidae > Timema > Timema douglasi. The sequence goes on from CABEEJ010002180.1 coordinate 33,215, forward strand.
AGGATTCCGCACGATCTTTCCCTTAAACAGCATGAATGTCGTCTTCGCCAGTGCCATCTTCAGTTTGACACTTTTACACCACCTTACTAGCCCGTCTAGCACTTGATTGGACCTTTCCTCCAGGCTCTTCCTTGAATTACCTTCTACCACTATTAGAAGGCCGTCCGCGAAGGCGACCACCCCATGGATTTCAGGAATGTTCTCCATAATCTGCAGTCCCGGCTCCAGCCCCACATCCCAGAATATCGGCCCACAGACCGATCCCTGGGGACATCCCTTTGTCAATCTTTTCTGCACGCTGGCACTCTGACACCTCAGGGTGGCATACCTATTTATGGCAGAGGTCCTTCAAGCTTCTATACAACTGCCCTGGGCACTGCAGTTCTCTCAACTGCCCGAACAACGCCGGCCACCATAGGTTGTCAAATGCCCCCGAGATGTCTACGAATATCCCCACCACATATCTGTCAGTGGCTGAGTCGATTAGTTCCATTGCTCTACAGATGGCATCCTCTGTCGATTTACCCCTTCTCAAGCCATACTGCTGTTGATGCATACCCACTCCTGTCCTGTGCCTTAATAATCTTTCGCACAATATTTTTTCCTGGAGTTTCCCACTCGTGTTTAGCAGGCAGATGGGTCTATATGACTTTGAAAGAAGCGGATCCTTGTCCTCCCCCTTGCTTAGCACGATTACCTCGCTATGCTTCCAGATGTTCGGGATTCCGCCCTGAGCGAGACATTCGTTTAGCAGGCCTGCAAGGTAAGGGGCTATGAGGTCTGCCGTCTTTTGCAGCACCTCAACCACTATCCCTTCTGGCCCAGGTGCTTTCTTCTTCCCCATTTGAACAATAGTCCTGATCACCTCGTCCTGACTGACCACTGCCACAGGAACCTCATTGTCATACATGTCCCGAGTCATGGCTCCTCTCAACTCCTTCTGTTCTTCCGTATCTGCTTCCTCGTCATCATCCAGTAACAATGTCTCCATAAATAACCCCGAAGACTCCTCCCAGTTAGTCGTGGTGCTGACATCCTCTCTTTTCAGTGTAGATAGCATCATTGGCGGTCTGATTTTCCCAGCCGCTATCTCAAATGGAATTCCCCAAGGTCCTTATATACCCGCATATGACACAATTTCTATTAACATCTTAATGTAAGTCTAATGAGGCTGGTTAATAGAAAATAAACTAACATTAGCAAATAGCAGGGGTGGCCAACTTGTGGCACGTGAATATATTTTAAGTGGCACTCTTAAGGTTAATTCTTATTGTTTCTTCGAGTGAATACCAAAGAAATCTAAAAGCCTCATTAAGAACTCAAATAGCGTTTATTATTTTGATTCTAATGTTTTCTTATTAAAAAGAGTTGTGATTTCTCTTAGTATTTTGTTGTTTTACTAATAATGTTATTATCATTAAAGCATGATTATACAATTATGTAATATGCTACTTTCATATCACCTTGTTATTCATGTTTTTTTTTTTAAAAATCTTAAATTATTTCTGGATTGTGAATTACAGACACATGAAATTATTTCTTCCCAATAAAAGTGTTTTTACGATTTTGTTTTAATTATCTTATTTTTTATTTTAAACATGTTATCTAAAGTACATAGCAATCTCACAGAACTTTCCCTACCTCACTTAGAAGTAAAAAAAAATTAGCTCATTTTTTTTAAATAGGCTTAGTACATTTTTATTATATTTTTCGCTGGTGGTAGAGTAAACTTTAGATTATAGGTTTTGGGGTGGAGTAGCATGCTTGAATCTAGATTGCCGTTGAAAAGTGAGAGTGAGGTTTTAATTTTAGCCAAGTGCACTGGGGGTGGTTTCCCACTTATCACTGTGGTTTTTCCACCCTCTTTCCATACAAATTTACATGTTAACAGAAGAACTAGAACTATGCAGGAGATATGGAAGCATGTACTAAGTTGTGTTATGGCCACAAATTAATTTTAGATGAATAGTTGTTTATTTGTTTTTTTAAATACTCTTTATACTTTTATTTTGGTATCTGATGTACAATAAACTACAGTTAACACAACTCTTGGTAAATTCTTTCAACACGTATGATCTGAAACCTTGATTCTGAGTGGCTAATAGGAATCACTGCCTTGAATTTCAAATATTCTTTTTTGCCTCTGGGTGGGGGGAATATTTTACAAAAAGTACAAAAAATATATGATATTATATCCTGTGGATTTGGATTTATGGAGTCGGAAGAAATTTTGGGTGAAGTCGAAGTTGGTAAAGTTGGTAAAGTTGGTAAAAATTTACAGACTCCGACTCGGGCTTCATAATAAAAGTTATAATATTATAAAAATATATGGTAAGTATATAATTTTAATTTGATACCTTTTTTATTCTTTTGAACCAATATTTGTAATTTTTATTGATAGATTTATTTAACTATAAACTCACATTGTCAAAGATGCTTCCCATGAAGTCATCTTTATTGAAGCATTTTACTTCAGTAAATTTATTAATACTAATTAATATAATCGAGCCATTTATGAAGGAGTCTTGAGTTGGACAGTAGAAAAATAAAAGAGTTAGAGTCAAAGGCTTGGTGTATCGACTGGCCCCAACAGTCCTTACTCATTTTATTCTCGGCTGTCAGAGTCAAATGTTTAATCTTAATTTTGTCCCCCTCTTTATCAGAAATTTGTATACATGACCCTGGTAATGTATCTCAGTTTTAATTTACAAGGAGTACGAGACCTCCGAGGGAGTCAAGGGCTACTTCAGGGACTCTCAGTTCTTAGTGTTTGTAAACCGAATCCTGGCATTTGCACTCTCAGGAGCGTATATCCTGTGTGTTCGCCAGCCGCGACACATGGCACCCCTCTACAAATATGTCTACTGCTCATTCTCCAACATCATGAGCTCCTGGTGCCAGTATGAGGCTCTCAAGTACGTCAGCTTCCCAACTCAGGTCAGTGAATTAGGGAATGCTGCCTAGGGGAAGATTTTTAAAGCTGCATGACCTTTTGCCCAATCAAACTATTTTTAATTTACACCAATATCTGCCTAGAAAGAAGATGTATAATTATTCAAAGAAAAATCCACCGTTAGTACAATATTTTAAGACTGAACCCTGGTCTCCCATGTCAAGTTTCAAGGTTGCTAGCCACTTCATCGACTCATACAATATGCATTGAATATTTTGATGTGATTGGAGAATGTCAGGTCAGAATTAGCAATTTAAGCTAATTATAAAACCTGTTGGTGATATTTTTACCATACTTTTAGTGTAATTGTATTTTATTAAGTGCACACACATAACATAATAATATTAAATTAGTTGAAAAATGGCACCTGAACATGAGACAAATCCTGGGTAGCTCAGTGATATAGAAAATGTAGCACTTAACCAAATATCCTGGGTTTGATTCCAGTAATCAGGTGTCACTTTTCAACTCATCCTCATCATGAATTGTTCCCAGCCTGTGGCCGGGTCAGTTTAGTGGAATATTGCCATCTTACTTTGTTTTTCCACCATTCTTCCTTCCTTACTCTAATTCACTCCTCTCAATCGCACACTTGTTCTTATCTGCTACTCCACTCTCATCTCCCTTACGGTAGCTTTTCTTCAAACTTTTACATCATAATTATTCTTGGGATTCTTTCCTTTTCCATTCTCATTATGTGCTCATTCCATTTCACCCTTGCTTCCTCTACTATATAATGTACCGCTTGTAGTCCAACTCTTGCTCAAACATCTTTGTTTCTAATCCTATTTTTCTTTGTGAAAACTAGCATGCTCCTCAAAAACTTCATTCCAATGGCCTCAACCTCCCTTGTATTTCTTGTATCCAATGTTCAGGTTTCTGCTGTGTACGTAACTACATGCTTATATTTCATGGGTACTTCCCTTTTAAATAACAGTTCTCTTACACACTTCTAAAACACTCTAATTTAATTTGAAATATGTTCATTGGTATCAATGTAAATTTCCATTTATTTGTTGAACTACTAACATATTATTTCTTTAAGAGATAATTTATGTTGGTCTAAGGCAGGGGTACAAAACTATGGCCCGCAGCATATCAATAAAAAATAATGAAACAAATAGTTTTAAGGGCTAATATAAAAATGATGGTTCACCTCATAATGTGCTAACGAAACTAATAAAAAACTTTTACATTTATTAACTAATTGTGCTTGTATATATCTATCTAACTTATTTGCGCTTCATTATTTCCATGAGAAAATAAACTTACATCTCTTCATGTTTAACTATGGTGATAGCTGTATGTGTGTGTGTGCGCGCGCGTGTGCATCTCCTAACGTGGCCCTCTGCTCAATAAGTTTGGGGACCCCAAGTTTAAGGTATAACTTTCACATTAGACTGGGCTACCTATATTGGAGAGGTTGGAGTTCGAATACTGAGAATAAGGCTGGTTTTACCTGGATTCAATTTCTCTCCAAGAAAATGCAGGTACATTTCTCATGAGTTCTACCATCCTAATCTCTACCCCATGAGAGTAAATATGTAACTAGTCCAGATGGAAGTGTATCCACATTTCTGTGGTTCAAATGTGGGGAACTAATTAGGAAAAACCACCTTATTACACCCACCCACGATTAAAACCTTGACCTATCTCATCACTGGTAAACCAGACAAGATAAGATTTACACCTTTGTCTTGCTGCCCACCATTGTGTGTTCATACTTAATTTAAATGTTTAATACTTCAGCTTTTAACAACTCAATCTAAACCATAAATATAAGGATATCTTTGAGGAAATGCACCCACATTAGTATGCATTAAGGATGGAAAAATTATGATAATTATAATAATTATGATATTCCATCATATATGTAAAACAATCCCTTGCTCAACTGGTCTTGATTTAAAAAAACTTATCTCCCTTTCAATAGCCATAAAGTGCAATGTGCGAATCACAGTGTCAAAATGAAACATCTGCCACCGGGAAGTTAGCCAAAACAAAATTACAGTAAGGATGAGCATATAATCGCAAGCCTGGTTCTTGTTTAATCTGATTAACACAGAGTTCCATAAAATACCTTCTCCACAAAGAGTTATCTTGTCATTTATTGCTGTGTTAATTGACAATACTGCATGTTTTTACTGTAGCTGTTTATTGACTAGATTTAACATTCATAATTAAGATAGAGAAATCATAATGATAACCAAACTGTTTAGTGCTTTGTGTTTCCGAGGTGGCTACTCTGACATGGGAGCCTTAAGTTTGTTTCCTGACCAATTGTATCGAAAGTGAACCACTTTCCTATCCTCTGTTCTACTGCTTCATTTAGCCTACTTAAGATTCACGTTTGATCTTATATTCCAATAGGTACTTTGATATACTGGAACAAAAGTATATTAACATTAATAATCAGTTAACATTTGTAATTAATGCTACAGTCAACCCTTATACATATGTCACATGATTTATTTGTTTTAGCTGTAACATGTTCCATAAATAATTAATACTAGCTCATTCCAGCGGGAATAAGGACAAAGATGTCAGTATATTACAATCTGGTTTTCTTGTTATTTCCTAAATAGCTTACCATTATTGGTCTAGCAAACGTTGTGAAGAAGCGGAGACTAAAACTATATGTACAATAGTTTTAACTTATGTCTTCTTATATTATATTAGCTCACAGATAATATATTAATCACCAATTTGTGTGCATATGGCATGACAGAGTTGATGATGGCACGTAACACAAGAACGATTTAGTTCTTCCCCTTGCATTTTAAAACTAGATTGAAACTAAATAATTAAACTCTAAGATTACCATACAAAACAACTTATTTATAGTCAAAAATAAAAGCACTAACATTGATTTTTAGAAAGACACTAGTGTCCAAATGAGGAAACCTCCCATCATCACAGATTTCTTTCTATTTAAAAAAAACCTAGCTGCACTGCTTAACTCACTTTTAATATATTGTGTTCATTGTACATTATACAGTTCTTATTGTAGGCCAATGTAAGTAAAAAAAAATAGTGTGATTTTTATTTTATTCTACTTAAATATAAGTCACTTTAGCATATTTTCTTATGAATATGTTATTAAAATGGATAAACTTTTTAACTCAAGTGAAAGGAAATGGTATTTCACACTTGAACCACCTTCGTAGTATATAATGACACTAAACAAGAGTTATATCAATTCTTCTCCTTCCATTTTATAACTAGACTAAAACTAAATGATTAAAAAAAAAAATTAGTGTTTACAGTACACAAAACAATGTCTTCTAAGTCAAAACTAAAAGTAACTAACACAATTTTTAGGAAGGTAAATAAATACTCTTTTGTTCAAACAGGAAAACCTCTCATAAGCTATAATCCCAATTATTTATATGCATACTAGCATTAAAAAAATACTAGTTAAATTGTTTCACTCACTTATGTTTTTTGTACGTGAAATAGTTCCTTCTGTAGACCTTTGTACATTAATAAAGTAAGTGTGATTTATATTTTATTTGAATAAATGACTCAATTAAATATTTGACTTTGGGTAATGTATTTTCCCACAAATTTGTAGTTAAAATGGGTAAATGTTTTTAGCTCACGTAGAAGGAAAAAATGTTTCATACCATAATAGCCTTCCTATTCATCTTATTAAGTACTAGCCACCCTTCATCCCCCTGTTACTCTACAACTACACATTCCCCCTCAATCCTAATACAACCCCATGACAGAAGTATTTGGAATATCATTGAAACAAACTTCTTCTTATGTTTATGAGCGGTACTCCAGGAGTAGGGGAAGAGGATCAGGAATATTAAAGAACTGATAACAACTAGAAAAAAATTAAGTTTTCTTAAAGGAAGTGAAAAAGAAATATATTTTCTCCTTTCAATTGACATTTAAAGTGTGGCAGAAGGGAGCATGAGTAATTTTACAGTTTTTATAGCATTACATTTTTTTGGCCAAAATAAATTAAATATTTCTCCAGTAGCAACATAGAGTTTAGTTTTCTGCACGTGCTAATAATATCAACAGATCTTGAATATCTGTCAAGGGTGTCCTGGAATTTTGTCAAAACTTCTTATCTTTATTTAAAATGTTTTGACAACATTCCAGGACACCCTTGACAGATATTCAAGATCTGTTACTATTAGCATGTGCAGAAAACTAAACTCTATGTTGCTACTGGAGAAATATTTGATTTATTTTTGCCAAAAAATTTATATTCTATAAAAACTGAAAAACGATTGCGCTCCCTTCTTAGTTAGTTAGTTTTATTACTTTGAGTGGGTTTGGGTTTGGGGAGACTAAGTCTCAAAGTTTAACCTGCCCCTGCTTCCCATCAATCACATAAATGCAGGTACACTTCTTCTAAATCCTACTTTACTCGTCCCTGCCCCGCTGTTGTAAATACGTGGGCTACTTGGACAACAGTGTAAAGAAAATTAGAGTAAATTTTAAATATATATATTTTAATTGGCCTAATAGAAGTAATAAAAGTAAGAACCATGTTTTTCTTTTCAATGTGAAATTTATTTTGTGTATGTCTCTTATAATTTGTTCCTATCACTCTTTAATAGTAAAAAGATAATGGTTGTACTAATGCACAATAAGTATGCAGCAAAACACTTACAAAATTACCTAGTGATGGTGAGTTTTTGTAAATGTATTTTAATTGTAAATTACTGTCTAATTACTTTCATGATACACCAAGCTGAGCCTATTCACTACCTAATTCTTGGGTGGCTTCATGTTTGAAATTTTATATTTACTTGTATTAAATAAAACATTCACTTCTTTCTCCTACTAGTACATTTTTTGAAAAATGTATCTTGTTCTTAGTTGTTTATGTTCAGTAATTTTAGGATATACATTGTTGCAGTATAATATACAGGATGAGGGTAAGTAGTAATTCTCATACACGGACAGTGCCACATGATTAAGTGGGTAGATAATAAATGAAAGTACCCTTTGCAAACAATCCGTTTTCCCCATACTTTATGAGAAAAACATTAAAGTTAGAGAGGATGATGTGGCAACACTCTGCCTTAAATTTCATAGTGATAGGTGATTAGACGTAAATATAAATGCGAGGTCAGTATTATGTGAGTAGCAATAAACTACACACATGTAGAATACTGGGATTTGGTAATGGCCATTGGAGCATCTGATAGCCGAGCCGGACCTTCGGCGTGGCTGCACGCTGATCACTTCCCCAGAAAACATTGTTTGGGACCGACATTATTGGGGATACGATTCTAGGTCCCAGTTTGCTACCAGATCATATGGATTCCCACATATACAATTTGTTTCTTGACATGATTTTACCTGCGCTGCTGGAGGTTGTACCATTTCTTGTGCAAAAGAGAATATAATATGGTATCAGTGTGATGGCACCACTGCACACTATGGGGCACAAGTATGGCGACTACTTAATGAAGTCCACCCCAACCAGTGGGTCAGGCATGGAGGGCTGGTGAAATGACCACCGAGGTCACCAGATCTCACACCACTCAGTTTTTTTCTTGTGGTGGTCACCTCAAAGCACTGGTGTAACCACCTGACAAGCCACCGTAGTCACCCAAAGACATTGTAGAATGAATCCATGTGGCTGTTACAACAAAAGACGTCTACTTGCTTTGCCAGCTGCACACTGAATCCATACTCTGTATGGGAAGAACAGATTTTTATGCAAAGAGGGTTTTGACTTATATTTACCCACCTAATCATATGGTATTGTCCGTATCCGTGAGTTACTTCTCATCCTGTATATGGAAGTGTGAGCATATTAGAAGTATTTTAGGTTTCAAGAAAATGCCAGTGAAAGAAGGTGGAAAAGCCAATTGAAATTAAATACATATTTGAGAGTAAAAATTTAATTTCAGACATTTAATCCACAATCAATTACTATTTTACAATTACAATTTTAGATACCTATAGCAATTTAAGGTACAGCAACATTTCAAAACAATTAAATCAAAACTTAAACATAACGTATTACTTTATTATGGTTAAAAACCACAAAAAAGCAATCAAATGTAAACAAAATAGCCAAATGGTTAAGCCAAGTAAACACTTACATATTTAAGATGAAACGTTACATATATCTTTTGACCTAATAACTTAAAAATTAGCATTAAGTTGTTATTACATACATTTTGGATAAAAGGCAAACTTAATATCTTCTTGTTTTAATTTTGACTAGTGAAACTCCATTAAAAATCGTTACATTTTTGTAGAAATATTATTTTCAAACAACTCTTGATCCAAAAGTAATTTATACGATCCCATCTACCCTCCACACTAATGCGATTGATAACCTCCAAGTTACCCTTCAAATTCCTACCACTCAGATTAAGTCCTTAAAACCTTGGTACTAAACATAAGAATTAAAACCTAATTAACATAGTTAAGAGTGTTTTAGGATAGCTAAAAAAATTCATAAATAATCGTTCAAATAAACTAAAATGTTCACAAAACTTCTAACGCGTCATATGATCTAAGCCTCCAAGGCATTTTTCTAGCAATGACTGGATTGCTGGATGACAGAGAGTTCAAGGTTTGAATCTCGGCCATGAGAGGTGCTTTATCACAGTTTTTTTTCCCCAACTTGTCTCCTTGCTACTGCAGGTTCATTTCCTATATACTAGCTTCCTCATCCTTACCCCTAAATTAATTTGCTATTAATCTTGGTTCAACAACTTAGATCAGCCGGTAGCTCATCTGCCTATTAACCTAAGGGTTTCAAGTTCAATCCCCAACATGGCTGGAAAAAATTATTATTTTTGAAATTAGGGCCCTTCTTTTCACAGCGATAAACTTACGGTGAAATAATGAGTTGGCTCATAAAGTTAAATACCCCAAACAAATAAAATAACCTTACTGTTAAGTACAGTAATTAAATAAAATGTGACTTTGTTGATGATGCATGGCTATTTGACTTTGGAATGTACTTGCTTCCTGACAGGTTCTGGCCAAAGCCTCCAAGATAATCCCGGTAATGTTGATGGGGAAGCTGGTCTCCCGCAAGAAATATGATTACTACGAGTACATCACGGCAGTCCTCATTTCAGTGGGGATGACGTTCTTCATGCTCGGCAGCTCAAACCAGGGAAAAGGTGATGCTCAACTTTATGACTAAGGGATTACATAGACCATTGACGAGTTGAATTAATGCTTCTAAAGTCCTCATTGCAGGCATATTTATTAAAATTCACCCTCCTCATCCTGTTAAACTATAACAGGTAATTTTTTTCCACATAGTGTCTCCCTACCTTTCCAGGCTATTTGCATATTTACATTAATTGGCTATGGAAAAAGTAAGGTAGAATTTAGAAGACAATTTAATTTATATATAATTTACCCACAGTTGTGTTAAGGAAGACACATTGGGATACGCTTTATAAAAAAAAAAGTCCTTATTACAGCTGTTCAGGATTTGAACCATGACCTTCTTATCACTCGACTAACAAGATCAGATGAGGCTGATACCTAAGTTAGTCTATGGGCTGTATGCAAGGACTAAGTGGATGTTTAGTGGACATTAGTGTGGGTTTGCTTATGTCATCATAGGTTAAAAGGTGGAGTGATAGTGTGCTCGGGACTACATTATCTGTTCACTAAGTATTCCCTAATGTTCTTGCATACTGCCTTACGTGCTAACTGATGTGGTTGCCAACTATCTGAAGTTGCTTATAATACTAAGAGAATATTCCAGAACATTGAAATAGTAACCAACTGTTAACATTTTTCATTTGATTTAATACATTCATTACAACATTTATACATTCAGTTAAGTGGTCTATGGTTTGTTTTTCAAGTTTGTCCTATAATTACATTGAATTAAACAACCAATAAGCAATATCAGAGCTCTAAAATAAATTCAAATTCAAAATGAGATTATTATTTTTTAGGTATCAAATCTTATATTTTTGTGAATCCTTGAATATTGAGTATCCTCAAAAGGATTCAAAGATTCTGTCCTTATTAATTATATGAGATGATTGTGTTATATTTGGAAGAAGATACAGGAAAGGTGGATAGAAACATATAAAAGGAACGAACACAATATGGCTTTTACAATGAAACGAACATATCTGATGACCAGCTTCGGTGGCCGCGTGGTCTAACACACTACTCTTGCAGTAGACTAGACCTCTGATGACAGGGAGATTGAGGTTCAAATCTCTGTCAAGTATACCGAGGGTGATTTTTCCTAAAATGGTTTTCCACCCCCCTTCCTCACAAATGTGGGTACATGTCCTTTGAATATGACCTTCCTACTTCTTAAAACCATTAGCGTAACTACTACATAAGTATGTAACCCAAATGGGTAGTAAGACACAGTGCTAAAAACCATTGCTGATAAATAGTATGGCTTAACCAATCAGCTATTTTGCTTATCATGCCGGTGCCAATTAGGTCAATCCCTGATGCCAATTATTTGACTTCTTTTCATTATTACAAAGAAACTAAAAAAACAAGTGTTCACTTATGTTATTTTTATTTTGTTTAAGATAGTCAATTCACTTGTACAAGTTAAGTGATAACGTTAAGAGTTAGTTAAAATATAATTCACTTTATCTTTGGCCTTACCACATATTGTAGATAATTAGTTACAGTTTAATTGATTGCACTTTTCTTATAGTTAAGGTTATAATAGTTTTATATGAGAATTTTATTTTGAAATCTGTGCGTAGAATATCAGGGCAAATAAATTAATTTGTGAATAAAAACAAAAACAATTTTATTTTTGTTCATTAAATTTATTGAAATTAATATAAGCATAGTTAAATCAGAATAAAAAAGGAAACAAATAAATTGATATCCTTGGCATTATTTGGATATCAAATATCACCCAGAACTAAACCTTATGAGGTAGTTACTTTTGTAGATCCTTTGCTACAAAATCAAAAAGTTAAACTGTGACCATAAATGGTTAATACTGTACTACCTGCTTTGGTGGACACATGGTCTAACGCGCTAAACTCATGTTGGACTAGACTGCCGACGACGGGGAGATCAAGATTTGATCCCTGTCGAGTGCACTGAGATTTTTCTAAATAGTTTTCCACTCTCCCTCCATGCAGATGCGGGTGCACTTCACATAAATTAAACCTCCTTAATCCCTAACCCATAAGTGTAATTTTCTACATAAGCATATAACCTGAACAGGTAATAAGACATTACTAAAAATAACTACTTTTAATAATTAACAATCATATTAATTGTAAAGTCTAGCAAAGAGTTAATTATAAGCCCATGATCTTGTTTTACCTTAATCTTTTCCATTTATTATTATTATTATTATTATATTAGCACCGCATCTTACTAGCCATTCACATTATACATACTTATGCTTATGTGTAATGGTTGGGTGATTGTGAAATGAAATCCAGAACCTATAGTTTAACATGGGATCCGAACCACTGCAGAGGCCTGGCATTCCACACATTCACAAGTTGTGATTAATACTCGTCTTGTCAGAGGTGAAAAATTTTTCCATAAAGTATATCCAACAATATTTCTTGTTTATATTTCAGATAGTAAATATAAACAATATGAATAGGTACTTTAAAAAAAGATTATAATTATCAACAGATAAATAAAATTAAGTATTAAGATAAAGATAAGGCCTTTATTCATGATGTATGCAACACCTTAGCTCAGTCGGTAGCATATCTACCTATTGAGCTAAGGGTCCTAGATTTGATTCCCGACATGACCAAAAAATGTATGATTGCTGAAATGTGGGTTCACATTGATAAATTAATGGCCAGGGAATGGATGCTGTGCCTGTCCTAGTCTTAAGCTAGGTTGTAAGGCATGTGAATCTACGACAGGCCTAGCAAGCTGGTAGTGGAAGATATATGGCATGCATAAAAAAACTGACTCAGTAGATAGGCTGGAAACTGTAATGGATGTAAAATAAAGTTAATGATGTAGTTTTGAAACCTCTGATAGTTCTTTAGTTTTAACTTCCCATGAATCTTCCCCAGTTTTAACTCATCTTAAGTTTTCCTTGTTTAAGCACCCCTTGGATCCTCCCCAATTTTAGCTTCCTTTGAATCTTCCCCTAATGCTATGGTAGTATGCTTACAACTAAAGGTCTTCTATCCCCGATTCTACTCCCACTAGCTGTAATATTTATCTCACCCTCAAATAAGTTGTCTCATCTGCTGACCTTTATATTCTGATTCATTACATTCTTCCCATCCAATTTTTCCCCGTTCTCTTGTTAAAGAAATAACTTTTTATTAAGAGTACTTAGCAGCCGCCTCCTTCTAACAGGGGAACAAATGAAAAGGGTGTCTTCCAGGAGTATAACAATAATTATTCAAACATGGACTTAAAAGCAGAGTTCAAAATATCAGCTTTAAAAATAGTGGGCCAAATATCTACCTTTATGTATCATCAACTCAGCCAGTTAACTGGCTGTGTAATAAATTGGTGGATATTCCCAAGCATCAGCCCAGTCCTAATAAATAGAACATAGGTGTCAGTCTTATCTCGGCTGTCAGTGACGAGGAGGTTGGGCTTCAAATCCCAAATGGGTGTATCAAGGTGGGTTTTCATACATAGTTCTTCCAAGCTCCCTCCATGCAAATGCGAATACAGTTCCTATAATTACTACCTTCCTCCTTCCTACTACAGTAGTGTAAATATGCAGACAGTGGCAAATCCAAGGGGGATTGGGGTGATCACACCTTCCCCCTTTACTGCATAGAAAATAATCAAAATGTTTTAAACCAATACCTTAATGTTGTAAAGAGTGGTTGAATCGTATATGCGGCTCGAATTTCCCTTGCCCTATCTCCTACTTGTCTTAACCAATAAAGCTTTCAATTTGACCCTAATGTGCAGCCAGGCAAGTGGTTTAAAACTAAAATTTTCCAGTTATTAAATTGGCAAGTATAATATGATAACTAAGTATTTGCATTAAAATATACCACGTTTCTATTAATACCAAAACATTAGGCCTATATACATATTTATTACTTTTATTGTGACAGTGACTTTAAAAAAAAATTAGGATTACAAACTTTTTAATCAAAATTGAGTTTTTTTTATTACAAGTTCTCTTTTAATTAGTATTATTTATCAAAATAAACTTATAAACTATCAATATCATTGTTACTAATAATATTAAAATTATTATGCCCGAAATAAAGTGCATTAAGGAAAATATAATACCATATGTTATAAATTTTGAATCTTAGTATTGGAATATTCGGATTTTATTCAAAATTTCAAATCTATATACATCATGGATTCGGATTCAATGGTTTTATATAAAAGTTCAAATTTTTAATTCATAATTATTAATTACTAGGGAGCGGATTCTTAGGCACCAAAAATGCTTAAAACATGCATTCAAAATATGTGATCCAAGCACCATAATTGGCATTTAATTTTAAAAAAAGTATACAACAGGTAATGTAAAATTGATTATATTATTTACTACTGTATTTATTAATTACATCTAATTCACATTAAGCTGTTTTTTTAACATTATGTCTCACCGATGTGGGTCACATACTGTTAATCCCTAGAAATTTTCTAGATTTTCAGTAGTAAAATGGGTTATATTTTCAAATAGAAAGTTTTTTGTGATTTGTAAAACTGAGTTCTGCTTCACACAATTTAAAAGAACAAAATTTCAAATTGCTGTTTCCAAAGATGTTGAAACTTTCTCCTGCGATAGCATGCCATTTCCTCCCAAAATGTCTGCCACTGCTCCAATTATCCTCCACTCAATTTAAGCTCATTGGAAGCTATTCAACAAGTGTCTATATTCAAACCTACTCCAAACAATTATGATACAACTCAAAATTTTTAAGAAACTGGACTCTCTCTTTCAGCAGAAAATTCATACCTTATGAAAAAGAGAGAGGCCAAAGTTAAAATAGGCACTTATTCATAAAATGCAATTATAGGCACTATAAAATTAACATAATGCACTCATAATAAGATGAAATGCATATATATATATATATCAACTGCATATGTTCTACGATCAAGGAAAAGAAAAGGCAAATAGGCAAAATCTGATCCCTAATAATTACTTAACAATTTAATATAATCAGAATGGAAACCAATTGCATGGTAGATTGAAGAGTGAAATTCGCTTGAGTTTCAGGTTGTAAAGGTTGACATTTGTTTGTGACAGTGAATAACTTGCATTTAAAAAAAAGTAGCTAGACCACCTATTAGTATATATTAATAAATCTTGGCATTATGATTAAAAAAGTGGTGTGATCTTTATTTGTGTTATTTATAACATTACTTTTTTAATAAACTTAAAAATGTCTCAAATGTTTACCTTCATTTAAAAAAATATTTTATTACTGGATTGGATTTATAAACTTAACAAAGTTGAGTATTCAAAACAGATTAGAGTTGAAGCATTATTACAGTAAGCCAAAAATGAATTATTTGATTCAGATTTGAACCTATTTTTAAAATAAAATATTTGATTCTTTTTTTTTAAATGTGATTTGACTAGGATTCGATTTGATCAAATAAATTTAGTAATAGATTCAATTCAAATTAAACTCAAAATAAATTATTTTGGCATGAGAGTTGATTTGGACTCGACTAAAAACTTTTTTTAAGGCATTAGATTTGACTCGAAATTAATAATTTTTTTAAGAGATTCAATCCGGACTTGACTCTGTTATCCGTCTTACTGGGGCTTCGCGTGGAGTGGTTTGGTTTGTTCTAGTCGAAGTCCAGTTTCCGGGCGACTAGGTGTCGATCTCGTGGGTCCAGTGGATGGGGGTAAGGAAGGGAGATGGGGGAGAAAACATAGGCGGGTTCTGGGGTGGTCAAGGTGTGTAAATAGTAGCCCTCAGGACTAAAAGGGGAAATTGGAGTAGGTGGGGGTCGGATGGTCGGTGTGGGGGAAAGTCGAGGGGAGGAATTGTCTACGCTCGGAGATCCTGGAGCGGAGTGTTGGCGTTCGGAGGTCTGGTGGCTGCAGTAGTAGATGGGTCCATGTGTGGAGTACTGTTTGATGGTCGTTGTCTTCTTTAGAGTCTTATGTCGGTGGGCCTTGCCGGCGCGGCGGGTGTATCCCATCCCGTGGGGTCACCGTCTGAAAGGATGAACAGGTTGGAGGGTGGGAGGACAGAGTCCCGGCAACACGAGGTCGCGGTGGGGGGAGGGAACGTCCCGGCAACACGGAGTTGCGGTGGGAGGCAAGGAACGTCCCGGCAACACGAAGTCGCGGTGGGGGGTGCAGGAACAGTCCCGGCAACACGAAGTCGCGGTGGGAGGTAAGGGGTAGTCGGGAAGGATAGGTGACGACGATGAAAAATGCTCTTTTCAAAAATAATGACGATTTATTATGCTCTTGTGAAACGGCGGTTTCCCAGGGTGGGTCACATCTGAACTCGAATCAAGATTTCATCGGCTTATATACCCTCCGTTGCTGCCTGGCCTTGTCCAATCAGAGAAGAGGGAGCTTCCCATTTGTTCGGGAAAACGAGAGTGATATTGGCCGCCAAGCGAGCCAATAGGAAGAAGGGAGTTGATTACAGAGGTAAGAGCGTCACGGACGGCTCAGAAAACATGGACCGTGAATGGTCCAGGCAGTAGGGAGGGGTTAGAGCGGCCGGTGAGAGTACGGAGGAAAGATACAAGGCTGCTTGAGCAGTGAGGTACAACAACTCAACACTTTTGCAATGCATGAAATTTGATTCAGATTTGATTTGAGTAAGTTAACCAAGATTCGGATTCGATTTGAAATTGACATTGTTGGTAAATTAGGTTACTGGACTTAAAAGTGTGACTGCCTTTGATAGGATGGTTGGAGTTGGTTGTGTTGCTTGAGACAGAAGATTTAGAAGTAATGGAAGATGCTAATACACAAGGACTGGTAGTTTTTTTAAGATACCTTTGGTTCGGCTGGGTGCTTCCAATATGTGAAAATGTGATGCAAATATTTCGTGTCGGCTTTTTTAGACCTGGGTAGTACTTAGTCACTCGAGGTACAGTGTCTGGTTTTTCATATTTTGGCGATTATGGAATTTCAGTTAGTCGAAAAGGGCTATTAATGAGAGGTTTAGGGTATCCTCTATATTTAAAAGTTTCTTGAAGGTTTTCTAGGTGGCTTTGAAGACTTTCAGGATCAAAGAAGATTGTACAGGATAGATCTTTTGGTGATGAATAGGCGGCATCTATCGAAGTGTAGATATTGTTGTCTATTGGTGAGTTTTCAGATGTATTGAAGTTTTGATGTGGCCATCTAATAAACTTATGCCCACATCAAGAAATGTCATTTGGTCATTGAATTGATTTGAGGTAAACTTAAGAACTGAAAAGGAGCTGAGGTTTTTTAAAAATAGAGTTAGATTGTCTTGACCAGCTGTAAAAAAACAACCCATAAATATGTCATCAATGAAACAAAATCAGCAGACTGGTTTGTTTGTTTGGCATTCAAGAAATTTAGTTTTCAGTTAGCCCATGGACAAATCAGCGTACCAATCTCGGTGTCTTTAGGTTATATAAAATTGTCATCCATGAATTTAAAGTTGTTCTTTTCCAGTATAAATTTACTAATATTCAGGATAAATCATGTGGTTGGTGTGGTGTTGATCGGACGTTTGTTCTGGAAATGTCCTATCACATCCTGGCCATGAACATGAGGGATATTGGAATACTCTTACACAGTGTCAATGATAACAAATATAGTGTTTTGAAGAAGTAGTTTGAAATGTTATTGAGTTTTTTTAAGGAAATGTCCAGTGTCTTTGATGTGTGATGGTAAATCTGTGACCATTGATTGCCTCTGTAGGTGACACCAAATCAAAAAGCCCCCCTAATAAAACACAGTTTTAGCACATGTTTCCACTCATAACCTCAACTTTGAGGACTGGTACACTGTCAAATTTGTTCAAATCACTCAACAGAAAATAAAGCAATATGTCCCAGTTAATAATATGGAAACTGGCATATCAATGGATCATTAAGTCTACAAAAATACCCAACTTAAATATTCATTAACTAGGCTTGATTTAAACCCTGTTGCAACACTAGCACCACTTGCCATCCATAGAACAATAGATTAATCTTGAGAGAATTTCATATCCAACACAGAAGTTTTCATCTTTTACAACCAATTGGCATCACTGAAGTTAACTTCCTGTTTATTCATACTGCACCGACAGGTTTTTTCTTTAGGGGGTCGGGTGCACAAACATATAAATACAGAAGTAATAACCAAAAAGGATGTATATAGATGTAATGCAATTTATTGAAATAACATGATACATGACAAGGATTATGCACGTAATCTCAATAAGAACAGTCTATACAAACTAAGTTAGATTTTAGGTAACATTGCCTAAGTCTGGGTCAACAAGGGGCGTGAGGCGCCAGAAGAATTAACTCAGACAACAGAGTTACATTACAGGCCCCTTAACCACTAGGCATGTTGGACACGCACGTTAAGTTATGACTTAC